>CAKAOH010024017.1:6224-24990 GCA_916701665.1 Sebastiscus tertius
TATATATAAAAACAAACATACTTGATTGTTTATATTAACCAAAAATGGTCCACTACGTGTAGAGCTCTAATGATTAATCGATTAGTTGTCAACAATTAAATTAATCGCCAACAATTTTGATAATCGATTAATCGTTTCAGTAATTTTCTAAGACAAAAAGGTCTAATTTCTCTGATTCCAGCTACTTAAATGTGAATATTTTCTGGTTTCTTTACTCCTCTGTGAAGATAAACTGAATACCTTTGAGTCGTGGACAAAACAAGACATTTGAGGACGTCATCTGATCGATATAGACCAAACAACTAATCGATTAATCTAGAAAATAATCGACAGATTAATTGACAATGAAAATATTCGTTAGTTGCAGCCCTGCGTGTGGTGCTCGATGTCCTTAAACGCCACGGTCAAAATCAACTAATTCAATACTTGTTTGTTTGTTTTCTCTTGCAGCTGTTTCACCACATTTAGAATATATTAAGATTGTGTGCAGGTGTGAGCGGCGCCTCTATTGAACTGCATTAAGTAGACTTTACTTTGTCATTTTGTGGAGACACTACAGACTAAAAACCTGCTTCTAAATAATGAGTGTGTAGTTTCATGTTCTGTGTGACTGAAGGAGGTGGACTGGGAGGTGGAGCTGGCCTTTGTGATTGGACGAAGAGGAAAACACATCAAGGTGAGCGTAACAAATATCACCTGGGATGGTCACGCTGGTGGAGAAGCATCTGTTCTGACTCCTCTTGTTGTTCAGGAGGAAGACGCCCTCTCCTACGTGGCCGGGTTCACCGTGGCCAATGACGTCAGCGCGCGTGACTGGCAGATGAAGCGCAACGGAAAGCAGTGGCTGCTGGGAAAAACGTTCGACAGCTTCTGTCCTCTCGGCCCGGCCTTGGTGACCACGGACGCTGTGAAAGGTGAGAGCGAGACAGAGAGGGGGAATCAAAGACCATCTGGTGAATCACACGATTATATTATGATTAATGGATTTCTGTGGCTGAAAACATTCCTGATGAATGTGTGTTGTCATACTTACGTGGCGATATCAATCCAGAACACATAAATATTCAGATTAACCTCGGAGTCGAGCATATAAATCTTCAGGCTTGGCATGATGAGGTGTACGATAACCCTCAGTGGAATAGACACAAAATGATAATAACAAACGACTGTTTTAAGACAAGTCAAAATCTCTGTTTTACTTAGCGCTGTGGACAGAACTAAGTTTAGGAGTGGTACTCACTATCTGCTAAAGAAGAGGCATTTAAGTGACGTTGTTAAGACCGTGCTCGAGTATCATCACATATTTATCCAACGTAGCGTGATCATAAAACAAACAAATTAGTTCATCTGTTCTGTAGGATTAATTCTAGCTGTGATAAATCTGAAAAATGATTCAACACTAGTGATGACAAGAGTTAATCAATCTCAATGTTCTCTAAATGCTTTCCGGCTTTTAAATCAATTTACCATCTTTTTCACTGTTAGAAATGTCAAAGAATGACGGAAAACCAGAAGAAAATATTAGTATAATACAGTAGATTAAGCACAATCATTTATTGACATTCCTGCCACATATCTGTCGGTACTTCCCAGCTGTACATTACCATCATTTTTAATAGTATAATTAATCAATCAACATGACCTGGACCCAGATAAGCAGCAGAAAATTGATGGATGGATTAACCAATAAAAAAATTATTAATCAATTTAAGTTTTTGCTAAAATTGAAATCATTATAAGATGATGAGCTTCCTATCTTCTTTAGGTAGCAGTAGTGACGGTGTCTGTCTTGAAACACCACATCAGTATTGTATCAGTTTCTTATAAATGTGTAACGTCTCCCACCAGCAACCACGTACAAAAACAAATAGAATCATCACTTCATCATTTTATCCTGTTAGACATTTCTGTGAAATTGTCATAATTAAGATATGAGTTCTTGAGTTATGGCCAAAAACGTGTTTTGTGAGGTCCCAGTGACCTTTGACCACCAAAATCAGTTCATCCTTTGAGTCCAAGTAGACGTTAGTGCCAAGTTTGAAGAAATTAGCTCAAGGCGTTCCTGAGAAATCACGATCACAAGAATAGGATGTACGAACAACCTGAGAACTTGATGCCGGCGTGAATTACAACCCATGATACCGCCAACTGTAGGCAAGAAAACACATTCAGGAGCTTTGTGACTTAAATTGAAGTCTTTTTTTTAACACCTCCAGATCCTCACAACCTGGGCGTCCGCTGCCTGGTTAACGGAGACGTCGTCCAGAGCAGCAACACGGAGCAGATGATCTTCAAGACGGAGGCGCTGGTCGCCTGGGTCTCCAGGTAAGTCAGCGACATGAGGGCGTTTTTAGGAATTAATAAATGACCAACTGGTGTCCGCTTAATTAGACTAATTAATTCATTAGAATATACAAATTTAAATAATTAATTAATTAGACTATATGAATTTAAATGATTTAGAGTTCTGCCGGCAGAGAGGCTCAATCTGACCCGTCACATCCCGAGTTCACGGCGTTCAAACAGTTTGATCAGTTATTGATAAGGTTCATTGTTTAGGCTGATTAATTAACAATGATTAAATTCAATTTTGTGTCCAGCCTAAACTCGCCTCAACTAATTTTACACCTTTTTTTTATCGTCAGAAAAACACATTAAACTGTTGCTAATTAAAAATAATGAATGAATTATCGTACTAATGCAGAAGCACATCAGCAGCATTTTAATGTTTCAGCAGGTCAAGGAGATAATTTAATCTTTATGCTAACCAGTTTAAGATATAACAATGCTTCAGTCGCTTCAATTCCATCAGTCTAAAGCTCCTCAGTCTGACTTTTAATGGTTAATTAAGATAAGATATGATAAGATCATCTCTCACTTAATTGATCCCGCGCAGGTGAACGGAAGTGATGGAGGTATTTAAGCGTCAGTCTCCTGAAACTGGAGGATTAAATCACGACTTTATATAATCAAAGTTTAATATTAAAGTGTAATATTAATTGGTTAATTTAAGGCGTCGTCACTGACCTCCGGCGACCGCTCATGATGACGGTGTCTTTTCGCTTGTTCCAACTTCACACACATTTACATAATATATACAGAACTTTTACTGCCTCAGTAACTCGAGCTGAGAGTGCAGAGTTTCCATTTAAGATATTATGCAAATCAAATTGGAGCACTGTGCGAGCAAATGGGTTTCCATTCTTTATGGACTCCAATCTGAAATTATATGCTTCAACTAAGACCTCTCTCCACCACGGTTTTTGCCCCGAAGCACCGAGACCAACTGGAGCGTCCTCTGATCTGATCTGAGATTCTTGGACAGGAAAGCCTCTCCCTCCCTCGCCTGACTTACTGCTGACAATGCCCTGTCGTTCTGTAATAACGGCGGCCCACGCCACCTTTCACGGGATCTCTACATACACTAGGATACTTTGGGGAAGTTATTGTTCTGCGTGCCTTTGTCTGATCTAAATTAATCTCCTGAATCTGAACCTCCACTGTGTGTTTTTCCTCCTGTCAGGTTTGTGACTTTGACTCCAGGAGATGTTTTCCTGACAGGGACTCCTCCAGGCGTAGGCGTGTTCAGAAAGCCGCCCGTCTTTCTCAAGGTGATTTAATGTGGGACAAAAATGTAAAAGAAAATGTAGAGCGATTGTGCACAAGTTCTTGTGTCTGTAGCTGCACATCAACTCTAGTTTCACCTTCACTTTATCCAAAAGAACTTAATGGCTGCTTATAATGTATGTATTCTAATTGAAGGGACTCTGTGTTTTAATAGCAAGGGTAATAGTTCAAGAGTAGAAGGTGTATTTTAACAAAGCATTTAACTGTTTTTCCTTTCAGACAGGAGACGTGGTGGAGTGCCAGATAGACCAATTAGGCTCCATTATCAACAAAGTGGTCTAAACCAGTGAGCAACCTCCAGGGTTTGAGAAGTGAAGCCAATGCTGAAGTGCCTTAAACTGTCTTTCTTTCTAACAGCCAGCAGGGGGCGACTCCTCTGGTTGCTAAAAGAAGTCTGATTGTATAGAAGTCTATGAGAAAATGAGCCTACTTCTCTCTTGATTTATCACCTCAGTAAACATTGTAAACATGAGTTTATGGTCTCAATCAGTAGTTTCAAAGCTTCTTCAGTACAGCATGATGTTCATTTAGTAAATTATGGTCCCATTTAGAGTCAAATAGACCATAAAGCAGGGGATGCTTTAGGGCGGGGCTACCTTGTGATTGACAGGTCGCTACCACGGCGTTGTCCGGTCTGGGAGTTGTCCGTGTTTTAGTCTTACAGCTGTAACCCTTTCAGTGTGTTTTCACTTCATGAAAGTTAATTGTAACATTTTGGCCTAAAAATTCGGTTTGGTTCGTTTGTACTTAGCTCCACCCTCTCATGTCACCTCTGGTTGCAAAAAACCAAGATAGCGACGGCCAAATTGTCGAATTCAAGGACTCAAAACAGCATGGATTGTTGGTGTCTGTCCCAGGGTTTTGACTATAGACTGTATACTGTATAAGAAGTGGACGTAGTCACCGTGACGTCACCCATTGGTTTGTGGACTGTTGTTTTGAATCCTCGAGTTATTCAATTTGACCGTCGCCATCTTGTTTTTTTGCAACCAGAAGTGACTCGAGAGGGTGGAGTTAAGTACAACCAAATGGTGACCAACCAATAAGACATTTTTAGGCGACCAAAAAGGTTCTAATTAACTTTCATGAACTCAAAACACACTGTGAAAGGGTTAAAGTTGGCGATAGCCATACTGACGGACAAAATGCCGAACTCAAGGCTTCAAAACGGCAGACCACAAACCAATGGATAACGTCACAGTGACTACGTCTACTTCTTATATACAGTCTATGGTCTAAACTCTGAGACAAACACCAACAACCCATGAAGGAATGTCAGCTGTTAAATAAACTACACTTCTGACCGTCTGCTTCACGCAATGAATATCAAAATTCAAAAAATTCAAAAAAAGTTTCATTGATTTTTCTTCTAATAAAATGTGTTAAAATCAGCTGTAAATGTGTAAAATAATTCATGTTTCCTGATGAATGTTTCATTCATGATACGACGGTAAATGCGAGGAAGGAAAACATGGTATTTTAGGAAGGAAAACATGGTATTTTAAGAGGGAAAATATGGTATTTTTACTTCATGAAACAGTATAATTACGTGACTCAGTGTGCTGTTTGCAGCTTGACCTCAGTTACTGAGTCACAGTCATCACTAGCTGTAAAAATACCCCTCTGTGTATCAGCAGCCACCCACTCATGCTATAGAGCAGAGACTGTGAACCCCATGACTTCATTTAATATGTTAAAAGTTAAAAAGTAATTCTAATTAAGTTTTAATATTCATGATGGATTCAAACACTTTCTGAGCAGATTTTCAATAAAGGGAGGAATGTAATTAAATAAAAAAAAATATGCTGTCTTCAAAATGTGTCCCTTGTATTGCCTGAGAGAAAATCCTTCATAATTACACCGATCTGCGCTTTGATTTATGAACCTGCTCGATTCATTTTCTTTTTCCTCAAATCACTGAATGGACCCATTTAATATTTTGCAGCAGTGTGACGACGTGACTTTTTGTAAATCAACTAATTGATTATATCAGTCTCGCCCATTTTTTGCCACGACATACAATTCTCTTGCTGAACAGATCAACGCATAGTTAAGAACAACTGGGCCATCGTTGAGAGCGACACTGTGTTGAGACAAGGTTTTCCTGAACCCCTTATTGTTTCTTTTAGACGCACTACTACTCTTCGGGACAGGCTCATGTATTCACCAGGCACACTGGTCAGTATTATCATACAATCACCACAGAGCGCTCTGATTGGTCAGCAGGAGGTGTTTTCATACGAGTTGATCTCTTATCTGGAACATAACCTGCTCCGGAGCAGGTTAGCCGTTCAGCATAAGTTACCATGGTGAGCTACCTCGATAAGAAGTGATCCAGCTTCGTTGTACCGAAAACCCAGAGTTAACCCTGAAGTTACCTCGATAACCGCAAATCCTGCTTCGTAGTACAGGCCTCAGTACCTCCTCATTTCAAAACAGAAACCAAAATAAGGTGGCAGCTGGCTGGAGAAGATCACTAGATAACAACCTACTTGCTATATCGTATGTTATTTCCAGTAAATATCAAAAATAATACGTGTTTTTTCTGATAAAAAAAAAGTACGAACGTAGGAAGATAAGTACTACTAACCCATCTTTGAGGTGGTTACGTCTCCAGCTCCAATCTGATCTGGAGCTCACAGCTGATATGTTCCTGGTTTGTTTACATGATGTAACAGAAGTGCAGATTTAACGTATTCAGTGTGGACAGAGAGCGTCAGATGCTACGCGGTGCAGCGCGATAGTCCGATGCTTGCCTCCAGTTAGGACACGGTGTTAGTTTATAACCTGTTTTTGTGGACATAACAGCGTGTGTATGCGTGCGTGTGCACCTGTGCGCATAAGTGGCAGTATGTATACACCCCTCTGTCAGTTTATTTCTTTCATAAAACATGATAATGTTAAAGATACACTTAATAAAGACCATATGAGGTGAAAAAAATGCCCCCCCTGTCAAAGCTGATTGCTATCACTCTGGCGCCGACCCTGCTTTGCAGCCTCCGTTGTAAAGTAGGTGTAGTTTCATTAATGAAGGACATGAATTACTTGTTTCTGTTATTTCTTTGTGATATTTTGTAACATTTTGTAATATTATTGATGATCATGTGATTGCCTCCCATTGGTTGTTGATACCACATAGCTGAGGCCACATCCGCCTTGTCTGTTTGTTTGTAAGCCCTGATGAAGACCTACAGTGGTCGAAACATGTTGGCTTTTTAAATGATTTAGCACTACTTTTAATATATTCTCTTCCTCGTTGTCACTTGTTTTGATATTTTTGATATTTTGGAGTGCCTTGATTGCCTTCCTGTTTATCCAACTAATTGATTAGTCGACAAAATCGTATGTGTTAGTTGACTAAGAATTTCTTTGGTCGGTCGAGACAGCTATAGAGGCAACAGCACACTCAAAAATCAGGATTCTTTAAATCAATACACTGACAATTTTGAGAATTTGAGTGAACACACATACTGAAAACTTGCTTACATTAGTGTGTAGTGTGGATTTAAGACCCAGCTACATGTGTGAGGGGTATTGCGGTTGAACACTGGGTGGCAGTAGAGTTTCACGGTCGATGAGAGCTGATCAGATGCAGCTTTGGTTTGTGATCGTGTTAAAAAGACGTGACTGTTCAAACAGACGGCTCCGAGGCATCGATTTGTCTCTACACCTTGGTGTCAAAAGGTCGACGTCGAACAGACCGACTCTCCTGAGGTCTGAGTCAGCACACAAAGATCTACATTCAGGAGGACAGAAAGTTACAATGAAGAAGTTACAAGAATGAGCATAATATACTACTGTAAACCAGTCTGTGAACAAGGAACCCGTTTGTTTATTGTCAGTCTGAACATTAGTTAACTTGTGAAAAACTAGAAAAAGAAGCAGAACTGAGCTTAATGTTCAAACAAAACTAGTGCGTCCTTCATTACAACATAAACATGGTCGAAACACGAGCTGCGCCGAGCCGAGCCTCACAGCTGATTACAGGGACTTTATAATCCTCGTCTCCTGCGGCTTTATGCTAATGCTATTACTAAAGATAAACTTAACATCAGTGTCTCATCACTGAAAAATCAAAATGCAATTAACCTAAAGGCACGAGGCTCAGCGTGCATCTTTTTTAACACGGGCGTCTCCGACACGAACACAGAGGATGAGGTCAGACTCTGCAACACAACAAAGCCGTGTCAGGCCCTTGAGTCATGCTGCACAGTTAAACACATTAATTGTAGAGGTACTGTGAGATGAAGCGGTGCAGCTTCTGCCTGTTTTCTGACAACTGGAACAAAGGGACGACACCCAGGAAGACGCCTCCTTTCTGACGCTCCTCCGAAAGGACCTGAAGCGGACATAAACACAGCGCTGTCAGAGCAGCTCGTCGCAGCAACAATGCTTTTTTTTTTATTTAGTAACCTTTGTGTGAACACTGTGAGTGAGCGCCGAGCTTTTCTTATCTTTTGTGGTGCGCTTCTTGCACAAGGCCACATAAAAAAACACAGACTTAATAACAGAGATAAAAGCAAGAGCTTTCAAAACAAGAACACTTCAACAATGAAAAAGGAAAACAAAAATGTTAAATAACACTGAACCACCTTATTCACTCAGGGAAATCGGAAATAATGAGGTGAAATGGGAGAGCCAGAATAACTCCAGACTAACTTTTTACATTAGTTGCACTGGTGTGCCTAACTTTTTCATTTAATGCACCCAAAATTTTTCACCGCATCTTTTGGCACCGCAATAATACATTTTAAGCATTTTGTCAGTTCCCAGAGGGCCTACACGAGGAACGTCACAATACCAAAAATGTAGTAGTAGATACCAATACCAGGGAAATCCCACGATCCTCAATACCAATTCAATACCACCTAAAAAAACAAAAGTAAAACAATGAATCCTGTGTACTTCAACATCCACGCCTTTATTACCGTTTATTACACGGCTGTGTCGAATACTCGATTCTGATTGGTCAATCACGGCGTTCTGCGGTCTGTAATTTTTGTATAACAGACCGTTGCTATGTATAACAGACCGTTGCTATGTATAACAGACCGTTGCTATGGGCGCAGCTCTGATGTCGGACTCTGGCGGACCATTTTTGTGTCCGAATATTGATTTCTTAAGTAAGTAGCCGTGTAATAAGCGGGATAATGTACAGCGAGCGGGTCATTGTTGTGAAAGAATCCCCTTCAGGGCGATGAGAGACCTCTCCCCTTCGCGTCAGGGTACGGCATCGCCCTGTCGGGGATTCCTTCACAACAATGACAGGACTGTACATTATCCCGTACTTGCATTTGTTGTTTTTTGTTACGAAGTTAATCAGGTGATAATTCCTTCTCTATTATCTATTCTATATTGCTGTGAAAACATCTCCTTCAAACAACTGAATTTGTTCAAGTTTCTCGCCAGAAACTACATGTTACGAGATTACATTTGAACACATCATGATAATGTGAGAATTAACCTTCACCCAATCTTTACTGAATAGAGCCTGAATGCATCTTAATGTAAGTAGTAGTTAGTAGTTAAAGGGACTCTATGTAACTTTTTACATGTATGAATTATTGCAGGGAGGGAACAGGTTGTAACTTAACCTAAAAAATGAGACCTCCCACAACTTTCTGTGTTTCCTTTACCAGCCTGTAGACTGCTTTTAATGTGAAGGACTCGGGTCAAAATTTAAACTTTACTACATTTATCATATACATACATACATACAGGTACATACAAAAAATTTGACCTCTGAATTTAACCCATTCTGAGCATTTAGGGGCGCCTGGGGAGCATTTTGGGGTTTAGTGTTGCTCAAGGACACGTCGACATGCAGACAGTAGGAAGCGGGGATCGAACCGCCAACCTTGTGGTTAAAGAACGAGCACTCTACCCGCTGAGCTACAGCCACTTGGGTTGGGCTTCCCAGCGAATGTGATGTCATGCGCGCTCGCATGTGGCTACTCTCTTCAGCGCAGCTACAGGGATAGCTAACAATAGATAACGGTTGGTTAGAAATGGAGTCCGCTAACGCCAACAAACGACCAAACTCCACCACAACTCAGACTCCAACACAAACTCCACGGAAGCACAAAAAAAGTGTGTATTCATGGAGGGACCATCGTTTGGTTTTGGGTATCAGAACGGACCCCGAGCTGGCAAAATTCCTACTGAACAGGTAAGCCAGCATTACTGCCAAGCATATGAAATATATAGTGATAATAATTCGGCTTTAGTCGTCAATCACGTTCAGTCTTGTGTGTGTCGCGTCACTTTTTTGATTGATGCTCGCTCGCGTCTACGTAATGCGAGCGTGGGCAACGGGACGCTGACTGTCGTTGACTTAACGGCCACAGGTGTCACTGTTGATGAGCAATTTGTGATTCTAACATAGAACCCCGTTAAGCTCTCGTCGATCTCAACACAGATGTGTTGTTCACAATGCGGCCTTATCAGGGAAAAAATAGGGTGGCTCACTTGGACGCGTCAATAGTGAGTTTAACAGTCTACCTACGGTACCGTCAGACAGCCACATGTTTACATATTACGTTGGTATAAGAGGAGCGTAATGTAATGTGTGCGTTGTGAGTATGTGGTCTGGGCTGGGCCGGGAACAGGTGTAACGGGCACCGCAGCATTTTTCTTGACGAAAACAACACATTAGTTCTCTTCATTTTGAATTACCGGTACGTTTTATGGTTGCGATGTTGCTAAAGGAGGAGTAGACTGGAAGGTTTGACACATACACACACAGAGACATAGACCTAGTACATGTCAGGCGCACTGGTGCGACCTATAAAATGATTTAGTCGCACTCTACAGATTTTTGGTCGCACTCTGGAGCCCAGTAGGAGCACATTTCCCCTTTGATTTGACCTATAGATCTTAGAAATCACTCCATCTTGATGTCAGTGACCAGCCTGATACCGACCACTTCTGACTGATAACCTTGATAAGAAAGTTAATAAGGGCCTCTTGAGATCTTTGCAGATATATGGGTCAATGATGCCCTATTTTTAAAAGGCAGTGATTCCCAACCCACAGCCTGACAGAGGAGACTGATACTTTATTGAGTTGAAAGGCTGAGTGGTAAATTATGAGAGCAGGGAATTTATGCTGAAACACTGATTAATACATCTCTGGATAAAAAGGCTGCATCAGAGTGACGAGTGAGCTGCTGTTTCCTCCATTTTTCTGACTAGAATCGGCGTGTTTACCTTCAGCTGGTGTTTTATCAGCTACGTTGCCCTTCTCCTTTTTATTATTCCTCGCTGTTGTTTGCAGAGTCGGTGCAGATGGAGATAACAGACGCTCATATAAACCATTTGCCTTCCTTCTTGCACCTTATGAAAAAAAAACAACTTCCCCGGGCTTGAGAATTGTCGCAGCAGCAGCTTGATAATCCATCACAATAAACGTGAAGCCTTTATCTGGTGTCGTCAGAGCTTAATCCTCGGTTCGTTGTCCCTGAGTGGAGCGTTTCCCTATCAGGTCACCTCACATCCCACAGGAAGAGAATAATGTCACTGAGGGGTCCTCAGAAGGAAGTCACCTTACAAACAGTTTCCCTGTATTCAAAATATTTATCAGCGCTGAAGTATCATCAGCAAAATGTACTTAAAGGAAGAGTTCAATATTTATTTTATTCTTGCCGAGAGTTAAATGAGAAGATCAATACCTCTCTCATGTCTGAAAGGTAAATACGGCCATTAGCTTAGTTTAGCATAACGACTGGAAATGGGGGGAAACAGCTAGCCTAGCTCTTACCAAATGTAGAAAACACACCCGAGAAGCTCACTTACTAGCGTGTTTCACATCTGCTGGATAGTTTAATATACAACAACAAATCATATTTTACAAGCTGATCATATATTACGTGTGTGAAATAATGATCCATGAAGTAACTACTGACTACAGCTATCACATAAATGTAGTAAAGTCAAAAGTCCAATGGCTCGCTTCTCATTTGTGCTATACAGTACGTGCGTTAACGCAACCCAAAAAGTATTTTAAAGCTTCAAAACTATTTTCTTCTGTTTCATGCTAGTAACTACAGCGACTGTTTGTTGGGCTCTGCCAAAACACAGGTGACTGACGCCCAATACTGTGCCTGAACGCATCATGTGTAGATACGGACGGAGCGCTGAAGCTGCCGCTCTGCTAACATACTGCATCGTGTAATATAAAATAGTATAAAATGGATGTACTAAAGTATATCAAGTCAAATTTGTACTTCAGTACACCACTGATCCCAGCTATTTAGAGGCGCCTCTGCACAGCAATTAAATCTGTGCTAAAGAGTGAATTTCTGATCATTTATAAATGTTATAAAAACCAAATTACATCCATCATAGTTTGAAACTAGAGCTGTCAATCGATTAAAATATGTTATCGCGATTCATCGCAATTTAATCACACATTTTTATCTGTTCAAAATGTACCTTAAAGGGAGATTTGTCAGGTATTTAATACTCTTATTAACATGGGAGTGGGCAAATATGTTTGTTTTATGCAAATGTATGTATATATTTATTATTAGAAATCAATTAACAACACAAAACAATGACAGATATTGTCCAGAAACCCTCACAGGTACTGCATTTAGCATAAAACAATAAGCTCAAATCATAACATGGCAAACTGCAGCCCAACAGGCAACAACAGCTGTCAGTGTGTCAGTGTGCTGACTTGACTATGACTTGCCCCAAACTTCATGTGATTATCACAAAGTGGGCATGTCTGTAAAGGGGAGACTCGTGGGTACCCATAGAACCCATTTACATTCACTGATCTGGAGGTCAGAGGTCAAGGGACCCCTTTGAGAATGGCCATGCCAGTTTTTCCTCGCCACAATTTAGCGCAAGTTTGGAGCGTTATTTAGCCTCTTTACCGACAAGCTAGTATGACATGGTTGGTACCAATGGATTCTTTAGATTTTCTAGTTTGAACCTAAAAATAGCAAGTTGCGTTAATGCGTTATCACTGCGTTAACTTTGACAGCCCCAGTTGAAACATAATGTTTGTAAATGTAAAGTAGATAAAGACAACAATAGTAAGATTATAGGTCCGTAGGACACCCGTATTTTTCTTTTTAAAGACTAAACTGTGAAATGTGCATCACTTCAGCGACTTCGAAAAACTGAAACCAAGTGTTGCCTCTGCTACACTTTTCCAGTTTCTAATTTAAAATCACTTGTGTCCTTGGCCCAGTGGATTCTCTTTAAAGACTGACATTTCTGCCTCAAACATGATTGGATATGGCTGGCTCGAGTCAGCCTCAGTTTCTTTCTCGTTGCAGCAAAATCATCTTGGATTCCTGTTCACGCTGAGCTCGGAGCTCAAGAATACTGTTGAAAACCTCTGCCAGCAATTGATTATTACGATTTGGGGATTCAGGTTGGATTCGGAGGCTCACCTCGGATGGTAAAACCGAACTTTTTGGGGAGTTGGACTGCGCCTAAACTTTCAGTCCTGAGTCGAGCTGTAATTCTCCGCAGACAGACAGATTTAGAAACACACACACACACACACACACACCGAGGCTGTCACTCACCCCCAGGTCTATTAGCGATCTAACTGCAGTGTGTGCAGCCTCCTCTGAGCAGCTCTCTGTGAGATACGGCACAAAGGCACACATGAATCAAAAGAACAGACAGACATCCAATACAGAAAAAGCAGGTCGGGATAACAGAACAAAGCCATTACCAGCGGGACTGGTGGGAGTTTTATCCTGTGCATTACTGAAGAGAGTCATTTGGGTAGTATCTGGTTGTCTTATATGTGTTTTTAAGAAGAGGAGAGCGTGTGATGTGTGCGGGGGACTCTCTGCTGACTTGTTACAGCACACGCTGAATCAGTGGGAAAAAGCTTTTAAAGTTACAACACAAAGAAATGGAAAATCTTTGTGTGAGTGAGTGTGTGTGTGTTCTAGGGAGGTGGATGTCAGGTTGAGCTCACCGTAGTGCTGCTTCTTCTTATTTGCTGTGTCACACAGACGGTAGTGTATCTCAGCCACAAACTCTGCCTCTGCAGGCGGGAAACACATGAAAATAAAAGACAATTATTCCACTCGGAGCAAAGAGAGGACAGACCTTTTTACCTTAAGGGACCCTTTTCTATTATTGAGTAAAGTGACGACCTCTGACTAAGTGACACATTTAATGGATATTTCATATTGCATAACAATAACAGTATAGAAAAACTGATAAACTGTACAATTAACACAAATTGTGAACACAATAACTGCAGGAAGTTTGTGTAAAAGGAGCGATTTGGATGAATTTTGATTAGATTATTTCCTGTGACTATAAAGTGCTCCAGGGATGATGTATTTTTGTAGGCTAACCAGGAAATTAACATCTCCCTGGTTCCCTTGATAAAAAGCCGATGGGATTTTTCCATTGGGTTTTGGATTATTGCAGAAAATAAGCTCTGTGGCAAACACACGTTTATGATGCTTACACGATTTGTTCAGCAAGATAATCTCCACAAATGAACACCACTTTTATGATTTTTGAAGTGTGAATACAATCGCCAGAAGTAAAAAGCTAACGTTAGGCTATAAACAAACGACAACACGGTCGCATGAGCGTGAGTAAACACAACGAGGCTGTAAAGGAGGATGAGTCGGCGTGATGACGTTTAGTAGTCTCATTTTGCCGGCTCACCAGTTTAGTTAGTTATGGGTAAAACTTTAAGGGTTAGTTTGTTTTTTTTACTTAACTTAGCTGTTTGGTTAATTATTGGTCAACTATATCTGTGTTGCACAAAATAAAAACTTGTATATTTTTGAAAACTCTTGATTCGTGTGATTATGTTCGACCTCGTCAACAAGTTTTTCTCGGGGTCGTAACATAATTTGGGGGCTCGTCTGGGATTTTTAAAGGCTTCAAAATTCACAGGTGGAATATTTCCTAATGTATTTTATATCGTATAACAAAACGTTAAAATCTTGTGTTCAGCTTGTGTTAACCACAGACCATATTACAGGCATCTAACTAAAAAGCCATTGACTTCAAGGCGAGAGAACAGGAAGTGATAAAATGCTGACTCATTTCTGGGTTGTAGGACTCATTTCTGCAGCACTCTTTATTGCATCAGAGATGAGTTTTCCTGTTATTTTTAGGAACCTTTAACGCCATTAAGAGGCTGAAGTAGGTTGTTGACTGTGTGACTTGTTCCAAAAAGCCCAAAAGTCCAGATGCATTTTACTGTTTATTAAATGAAAGGAATTGCAAACAATAACTGGAATAACTAAAGTGAAGTGACGGTCAACAGAAAATGTCCAAGCCTTCTCTTTATCGGACTCCCGATAATAATAATAAACAACAGGCTAAATACACACGTTGGCTCCTACAGTCTGTATTATGTATTTTTAACAATCATACTTAATAGGATTCTTTTGTTGACAAATTCAGTGTTTTCTTCTCCCTGATACTCCACCGTTATCGCCCTTATCCTGTTTATATCTTAAATAATGATACAAACTTTAACAATTTAATTTAGTTTTCTTCACAGAAGATTGAAAATGCAGAGATAACTGTTTACCCCCCAGACCATACCAGTGTGTGCTATAAGATATACATATTTATGGAGTTTTCATGGTTCAGTGACTATCATAATGTATATTTATGACTGGAGGGTAACTGCAAATGGCTCAGAGTGAAACATAAATATCATGACGAACGGCATCAGCATTCATTTGGACTTCATGTGGAATTAATTTATGAGCTATTCTGTTTTCTTTGCTTTAAAAAAAAAGAACAGGAAGATAACTTGTTTTAAACAATTATATATGTTAAATCTGGAGGACTCATCGAGGGCATGCCGTCATTTTCAATGACGTCGAGAGAACAATACAACAGAATAAATACACACAGAACATAATTAACGTATTACAAGAAGCAATCAGCCAGACACATTTACACAACATTACATTCGAGAGCGGAGTAGTTTGTAATCATGGATTGAAATCACCTGTAGGAACAAATGTATTTCATTTTAATGTGTTTTGTAAATTGCTCCAAGTTTTTGCAGCACAAACACCAAAATCAGTTTCCTCAAATGTAGTGTTTGTACGCGGGACTTCAGGCTTTAGCTGATCACTTCTGGAGGACCACGAGAGTCACGTAAATAGTAATAAAACATTTAATTGATTAATAACTAATTGTACAATAAAATAAGCATTAATCGATTTTTTTTTTACAAATTTGTTTATTAATCTATGAATAAATGTACTAAATTACAAAGTAATTAATTATTTGCAGTTTTAATGGGAAATAAAAGGAATAATTATAAAATAATTTACAAATGAAATATTAATTAATCAATAAATACTTAAAATTTTAAAAACGTCAATAAGTACAAAAATACATTAATGAATTCATAAATACATAATGGAATTATTAAGGGGAATCCAAATGGGAAAATTATGATATATTATTATATAAAAATATTAAAATTAAATGTCTGATTAAAAACTGTATTCTTAATTCAACTTGTGAATCCAATTATTTATTACTCTGTTCAAACTGCGTTTTCAAATAGATTTTTTAATCCCATTATTTATTCATGAATTCATTAATGTATTGATTAAATGATGTACTTATTGACTGTTTTGTAAATCTCTTTTTAACTTTAACTACTTATTGATGGATTAATATTTCATTTGTACATTATATTATTTTTATTTATTTTTATTGCCAATTAAAATGTCAAATGATGAATTACTTTGTAATTGAATCCATTTATTCATAGATTAATACAAATATTAACACCTATTTTTATTGTACAATTAGTTATTAATCAATTAAATATTTTATTATTACTATTTACGCGACTCTTAATTCCATAATCACTTGAACGAATCACATAATGACTAAATGACCAATTTAATAAGGACGTGATGTATGACGGCAAGTTGCCATTAAGGGCTTTATGAATAAATAAATAAATAAAAAAACATTGCCTATTACGTCTTACTGCTAGAGATGCCCACCCAACCTTTTCATACAAAATGCAGTGATGAGTAGAATAACTGTCACCGGTAATAAATCTATAGGGCGGAGTGATGAAGTGAATCTAATGGTTAGAGAGTGGAGGCAGAGGCGTGTCTATAGATAACATCACCATCATCAAAGACAGACAAGAAACACTTTCCCGTAAACATACGTACCTGGCAGAGGTGTGAGCAGGAGGTCCAGAGCGGCGGCCGTCCAGCACAGCGCCCTCAGATGACCAGCGAGCATACTGCAGAGGAAGAAGAGCATCTCTGGACACTGACTCGGCTGGCTTATCTAGAAGAGTAGAGACGGGAAACGGGAGGCTGGTCAGAAATGGCAAAATGAGGATGGAGGGCGAGAGCAGGAACGAATGAGCATTTTCTGCTACAGTGAGCACAGAGTGAGAAGTCGCTGTCTGCTGGTCCGTCGGCCCCAGAAAGTAATACAGCTGCAGGACACAGAGGTGTTATACAGAAACACTTTAATGTGGGTGTCTCAGGTTCAAACCTCATTGCTGGCAAAGTATTTAGCTTCATGCAGTAAAAAGTTTTTATTCGTATATAGGGTGGACAAAATAACTGAAACCCCTAACAATATAAAAATCAAGAAAGTCCCAATAGACGCATCTTTAGAAGACCTTCAGGCAATTTTCCTGTTTTATTTCCTTAATTTCCCTCTTTTATCACACAGGGGATCCAACAGAACAACCAGGAACGTGTAATAATAAGGACATAAAGTCTCACTTTAATGTAATTTTAATCATAGTTTTTGATGCTGTTGTTTGAAAAGGCACTTTAACACCCCCCACCTCTCTTTTTATAACATCTTTTATATTGTAAAATATGGTTTTATGTTGTTTTTATCTATGTATTTATTTCCCTTTTTAATATCCTGTAATGAGTGTTGGTTTACTAGGATGGGAGAACTGTGATTTCCATGGCTTTATGGATGAATAAATTGCACCTTGAAGCAGTCCTCATCAGAAAGTTGTCTAATTGTACGAGTCCTGACATCTACGTACACTACACGGCCAAAAGTAAGTGGACGCCCGAACATTATTAGAAGCTGTAGGCAACGGGACAGGATTTTAGTATCAGAAGCATTCTGGTCTGAGTCTGATTAATATTGATTGACCAATCACGTTTGAGCAGGCTTTGGCTGGATGCAGGTAAACAGTCCGTGTGGGGAGCAAAAGAGGCGGAACTCATTAGCGAAATGCAATCTTGGAACCCACCGGCTATCGACTGCTGATGATTCAGCTTTTTATAGGTTTAAAACGAGCTTGTAAACTGGCTGCTAGTGAAGTTGTCTCTCAACTCCAACTGTGATATCAGGTTGCTCATCTGACTGTAAACAGAAGAGGAAGTCTTGGCCTGGACATTTATTAGAGCTGTAACAGTTAACGCAATTATAACGCCACTAATTTCTTTAATGCAATCGATCTTTCGGAGGTTGTAACGCTCAGTTTTAAAGCTAGAGTCAAGATACTGGCATCATATGAAACTACAAAACCTAAAGAATCCATCGGTACCAACCATGTCATACTAGCTTGACATAAAAGAGGTTAAATAACGCTGAAAACTTTTTAGCGAGGAAAAACTGGCATGGCCATTTTCAAAGGGGTCCCTTGACCTCTGACCTCCAGATATGTGAATGAAAATGGGTTCTGTGGGTACCCACGAGTCTCCCCTTTACGGACATGAACACTTTATGATAATCACATGCAGTTTGGGGCAAGTCATAGTCAAGTCAGCACACTGACACACTGACAGCTGTTGTTGCCTGTTGGGCTGCAGTTTGCCATGTTATGATTTGAGCTTATTGTTTTATGCTAAATGTAGTACCTGTGAGGGTTTCTGGACAATATCTGTAATTGTCTTGTGTTGTTAATTGATTTCCAATAATAAATATATACATACATTTGCATAAAGCAGCATATTTACCCACTCCCATATTGATAAGAGCATTAAATAGTTGACAAATCTCCCTTTAAGGTACATTTTGAACAGATAAAAAATGTGCGATTAATCAGGATTAAACATTTTAATTGATTGACAGGTTTCAGCCACTGCAGAATGGCACCCATTCAAACTGCCAGATGCTTGGAGATCACGCCAGAACTAAACTTCTTACAACACTAGGCCTAG
>CAKAOH010024018.1:0-53739 GCA_916701665.1 Sebastiscus tertius
AAAAACTTTTGACATTTGGAGATTTCTGCAAGAATTGCATTTTTCGGCGATTGGATGGCGAGCACTTCTGTTGTGTAAACTGCTCAGAAACCCCCTTATTGTCAATCTAGCTAGGAAAGCCATCCATCCTCTGAATGCTCTGGGTCTCTAGTTTGTGGCTGTAACGTTTCATGAGGCTGTGATTATCCTAGAGATCACCACAGGTCATTTTATACAGAAAGGTCAAGTTTAAAAAAATAGGTCTCATTAAAATGAAATGGCTCCTATGGGGACTAACATCATCACACATGAATACAGTTGGGTTCATTGGATCCACAAGAGTCTCATCTTTACAGTGATACCCAATTCATGTCATTTCAAGACTGTTTATGGACCCCAGTATGCAGAAATATTCAAACACACAATTTTAGAATAGGCGAAAATAACACATTTATATTGCATTAAAAAAACTGCATGTGATTATCATAAAGGTGTGCATGTCTGTAAAGGGGAGACTCGTGGATACCCATAGAACCCATTTGTATTCACATATCTTGAGGTCCAGCGGGTCTCAGAGGATAACAAAGTAATTTGAACTACTTTTTCTAAGTAGTTTTAGTCAACTAAACTAGATAACTCAACAAAGTGAAACCTTGTGTAGGAGTCTTTGTATGGATTTTTACGTCAGCCGAGAGGAAATTGCAAATCACCTCCTCCGACAAAAGAAACACCCCGAAGGTTTCGAAAACATTTTTATAATACATAATAATTATAAAATGTAGTTATAGTGCAGCTAAATAAACATATCAGGACCATTCAGTTCTCTTTTAACCTTTGTCCACACAGCAGCATTTTCCATATATGGTAGTAACTATATGAATGCTTACCCTGGCTGGTATGCATGTCTAACAAGATGACTGACTGTTCTATTTTTGCTGTAAGGTCTGAGGTTTCACACAAAATATGATGCTTTTTCTTCAGCTGTGTCTGCACTCCAGGGTTCAGACCAGAAACGTCCTAATTTATCTGGATTCATGGACTTTCTGTAACTCCACTCCGATCATCTCTCAACAACCACAACAACTTCCTCTAACAGAACTTTAACTGTGCAGCATATGAAGGAAGCAGATTGCTGTCATTTTCGATGCATTTTTGTTCAATAATGTAAAACATACATACAATGTGAATTAACAAGCCATTTTAGCAAGAAAATCCCATTTTAATATTGAATTTTAACAATCTCCTTATCTTCTACAGCTGCTGCATCAAGCTAGATTTACCCTCACCCTTAACCTCTTAAGCCCTCTAAGGTGCTGGAAGGTGTGGTTCACCTAGACAGACATACCCACAATAAATAAAGAATAGCTCCACAACTACCAGGTCTATATGTATGATCTTGGTCTCTATGGATAGGTAAGACCTCTGAGAATTCATCCCCAAATGTGTCAGTAACACTTATCCTTGCCTAAAATGTTTTCTAGATTAGACAGTGGATAACACCATTATAACAATGATGCTATGCACAGAGATGCCACTGAATTCATTCAGAGACTCCTTGACTACAACTGCACCAAAGCAGATATAAATAACACAAAGCACATAGATTCTACAAAGGTTTTAGCTGGCAATAAAATACTACTGATATCCACTACAGGAGGCTATGTGCACACAATGGAGCCTTTGGCCATGACATTTATCCTGTGCATCATCACATTCTACCATTGTGCACAGTATAAAATCAATAAAAAACAACTCAATTGTATAATTTTGACTCCAAATGGAGTAGTTTTGTTATAATAATGAAATATGATCAAGTCAAACTTAGATAATAACAAATAAATTCAATAATGATGTAAATAAGATAACAAAAAATAATTAAAAGTCAAGTATGTACAAGATGCGTTGATTTTATAACTAAAATATTGAAATCATTGCCAAACTAGAATTGTTTGGACAAAACACTTGGAGTGTTGTTTTAGTCGCGTCAAGGCCTCGTCTTTTAGAAACAATTCGGAAAAAAGACCACTACAGCATTTTATGAAGTTTTTAAAGGCAGTGTTTTAACACACAGCTCAGAGGTTAAGGCCCTGACACACAGAGCCGACGGTCGGCCCTCGGCCAGTTTGGGGCCGTCTGGGAGCGTCTGTCGGCCTAGTGTTTGCAGTGTGTCTCACATCATCTAGTCTGCAAGTCTGTTACTTGAGTTGAATCAACAAAGGATGTTCTGTCCCTGGGAAATTATAAAGCTTGGTGCCTCACATCAAATTCCCATTAAATTCTACTGGGCAGCCGCCACAAGCAACCTTTCATTTTCCATCACAGTCTCTTCTCTTCTGCCTATCTCCTTATAGTTGTCTTTGGGAATTTCCACTCTTTTTATTAAGAGCAGGGGCTTGGATTCGAAGAAGTGTTCTTACACTAATCAGTTTCGTATGAAGAAGCCACAGGAAGGCCTTACAGAGTCTCTCAAGTGCAATTCCTAAATATTCTCCTTAGATTTCTTTCATCTCCTTCAAGCTGCTCCTGATTTCTTACTTAATAGCTTCTTAAACAGTGCCTGCTTAGCAACCATGTAAGGTAATCCTAAAATCATTCCTGTTTGTTTCAGTGGAGAGTTTAACGTCCCACTGTGACCTAAAAGATGTTTCATAAGCTTTTTTCACCATATGAAAATAGCCAACATCGACTAGTGGCAAATTAATTTTAAAATACCCACCTATTCATATTCACTGTAATCATTATTACTTATTCATCTGTTTTAGGCTTTTTTCACAGAAGACATCTGACATGTCACAGCAGGAAAAGCACATGGTGTGTAAATAATAAAAATTAATGATTCCATTTAGCTGCTTCAGTTTCTTGTGCATGCTGGCTCACTGTCACACTGTCACACTGCTTACTGGGAAAAGAACAGAGCCATCATTGTAGATAATGAAAAGTTAATTGAGAACTCATTTTAACATACAAAAAGGGCTGCCAACTTCAGAATTATTCTGCGACTCACCAAGTAAATTAAGCCTGTTTCTTCATTGATTTGGACGGCATAGCTATAGAGAGTCTCACATCACGTAGGCATGCGACCAATCACTTCAGCACTGCTGCCACTAATTAACCACCCAGTGGCACAGTGAGGAGAGAGGACTGATTCTGCTGGCTGAGAACTCTGATTGCTCTAACTGGTTTACCCTTCTCATAGTTGGCACGTGACCAAATCTCCCTTTAAGGTACATTTTGAACTGATAAAAAATGTGCTATTAATTTGCAATTAATCATGATTAACTATGGACAATCATGTGATTGATGGCCAAATGCGCAGAAGCATAAAAGTATAGAAAATTGCCAGCCTTGTTCCTTACTATTTCCATGGTCACTACTGTGCCATAAAGTCTACTTTTATGATGCCATTTATTTTGACTCTGTCATAGAGAAGTTACTTCACTTATATGCTTTAGCACTGACGTCATAGTTATATTGAGAAGTGCTTCTAATATTCTGCCCCCCTCATGTATGTAAATGGGAAAGACAAAAAAATTGGAAACAACAATGTAATGTAGTCCAACACCACTTTAACTATGACCTTGGTAATAAACATATCATTGAATTCACACATTTCCGAGAAGGTCATCATTAACGTATTTATATATAATGAGCTTTGTGAAGATGGATATTACGGCAGGGCTGGTGTGTTGCACTGCATTCCATTATTTGTCTACACAGTGGCACATACAGTGAGCTGTCTGTTATACAGCCTACACTCCTCTTGCACCAAATAAGATGATTTTGTGTCTTGTGTGGGTGTGTGTTGACTCACTGTATTATATGAAATGCTGATATGCACCTGCACCACTAACTAAAGTAGCAGGCAAATCCCCATATTTCACAGCTCTTACGAAATAAAGTGACTGCTTCTGGTTCCATTACCGTATGATGAGGGAGTTATGCCATCTTTGTCCTCTATACAAATGTCAAAATAGAGAATATTTTTTGCTATATCCCCCGTCAAGGAGAAAGGCTTTAAAACACCTACACACAGCTCTCTGTGCAGAGCCAAACAGCCACTCAATGCAGCATTGTGACATTTGGGCAATTTACGTTCACCTTTCTGTCTGTAGTTTCCCACAGAGGCCACTCAGACAGCTGGGGGTGAGATATTCATGTAACAGTGAATTCTTTGCATTTGCTTGTGATATAACATACGTCTATTGAACTCCACAGAGAATAATGGAGCTGTGTGCCTTCTGGCCATGCAGGGATCTAAGGCGAAGGAAGCATGGGATGATGGGGAAAGAGTGTACGTCTAATGAACTATTTGCAGACAGTCAGAGAGCCTTTATCAAAAAGACTTGTGGGTAAAAGGATGAGATTTTCAGCAATCAATTATGCAAAATTAACTTTACAGAAAAATCTATTACACTTTCTGAGATCAGTGTTTGACGGCCCGCTTCGTCAGTACGCTCTGACTCATCCCTGTCATTATGGAAGTTCTTCAAACGTAAAAGTTTTCATTGCTAGTTTATAATAAAAATGTGAGCATCTGTTGCTTCATTACACCTGCAAGATATTTAATTATAAATCAAAATCATAGCATGGTGATATGAAAGCCTCAATTTACCTGCTCGTAATACTGAACCTCAAAAATAGTCTGTGATTATCCCTGCAGGAGAAAATGTTTTTTTTCCCCAACTGCTGAATTTCTTATCTTTGTTGAATAGTTTATAAAACAGACATACCTGAGCAAGAGGGATAACATGTGCTGTGTGTATACTGTATGCATATACATACCATAGACTTACTAAATAATCATTCTGCAGCACCAGTGAAATTGTCGGATGTTGGATCTTACTTTCCACTGTGGAAGAAATCTTTGTTTTTGATGATTATGATGAGATTTCATGCGAAAAGGCACACACGCGTAGCGGTATCTGCACCTTTCTGCCCTGCATCCTGCAACCAAATGATGAGGTCAACATAGGCTAATACACGTCTGGTTCATGAGGTCAAAAGGCAAACTGCGTTTGTTTTTATTCTGGGTAGGACAATTTACAAGACAGTGTTACTTAAAGCAGCAGTGGGTAGAATTGGAGAAAATATGATTAAAAAAGTTATTTTTATCCCAATATCCTTACAGTAGTGCATGAGACAGGTAATCTGAAAAAAAAAAAAATCATGTTCCTCTGTGTCCTCCGGTGTCCCCCGGTGTCCTCCGGTGCTCCTAATGGCATCTGCAAGATTTCACAGACCGGAGGTAAACAACCAATCAGAGCCGAGCTGGAGCCTTGACGTCTCTGAGCAGCTGTCAATCACTCATGAACTGAACTCCGATCAAACGGTCAAACTAGGCAGCGCTGATCAAATATGAATCAATATTCTATTACTGTAATATTTGTGAACCGGCGGCCATGTTGAAATCAGTTGAGGAAATACCAAGCACCGCCCACCAGCCAGAGCAAACTTTCTCATTTTACAGCTAAACAGTACACTACGAGATGTTTCTGAAAAAACATTTGAGGAGAGAAATAGGCATTACAGTAACAGAATATTGATTCATATTTGATCAGCGCTGCCTAGTTTGACCGT
Organism: Sebastiscus tertius; assembly: GCA_916701665.1. Taxonomy (NCBI): domain Eukaryota; kingdom Metazoa; phylum Chordata; class Actinopteri; order Perciformes; family Sebastidae; genus Sebastiscus; species Sebastiscus tertius. The sequence continues at coordinate 5,557 of CAKAOH010024018.1, forward strand.
TTGATAGGAGTCTGCGAGTGATTGACGGCTGCCTCTGTTCAATGAACAGCCAATAGGAACGTTCTCTCTCTTTGAAGCCTGAAAACAGAGCCATGAGGAGGTGCAGACGTCTAGTTTTCTCTCAGAACACTTGAATTACAATATGCTGAAAGGTTATTATGGAATTTTTGCCAGCTGATGCCAAAAACACTCTGCCAACTGCAGGTTTAACTTAACTACAAAAGATTAAAAAGGGGAGAGCAGCTGAGATTCTGGATCAAGTTGAGCTCTTGTGAACTCCTTAAAAGCATGCACTTAATTGAGAATATACAAACACAATATCAAAATACAATAAAAATATTTTATGTTATTTTCTTCTACGGTACATTTCGACCAATAAATGAGGAGAGGGTCAGTGTCCTTGTGCTGATGTCATAAATGAACTCACTGACAACAAAAAAAGAAAAGAAAAACAAAGAAATGGACAAAATAACATGCGTCACAGCCTTGGTGAGGCAGCCTTTCGAGGCTACAACAACAGTGTTGCCTGTCCCTCCCACAAAAACCCAATTCACTGCATGAGACCCTCTTGAAGACAGGTTCACTTCAGCTCTTAGATTAGTGCCTTTTGTTGAGATGCTCTGTGAAAATGATGACAAAAACGATGACAAATCATCTCGTAAAAGGCCTCTAAATCAGAAGGTTGTTTCAGCGGCTGGCGGGAACAAGTAAGGCTTTTACACGATTCTTCAATTAATTCAAGCTTTTAGATTTACAATGTCTTATCAAGGATTCAGCGGGGATACTCAAGCTAAATGTTCGTCTATGTTTTGTCTATGGATACAGAATATAGGAGTGCATTACTGTAAGTGCATGCTCACATATAGCTGTAATTCAGAATGTTCTGAGTTTTTAAAGCCTAATGTAACTACATAATAAAGTGCATCAAAGTGAATCTAATGCTGAGAAACCTTTTACCTTAAGTACTAGCAGAAAATAACAACTAAGATCTAGGACTACTGTGTATTGAAAGGACAGCAAGCAGAGGTGAATAGGACTGACACGCTGTCGAGATGCAACTAAGGCTTCATCCATTACCATTCCTGCCGGCACTTTGTGCAGTTCTGGCTGATTCATAAGGCTTTGATCATCTTTCAATGGGAGCTCAGTGTTGAGTGATGGTTCTTCTATCGTCATGGTTCCCTTAAACAACTGAAGGAGTTCTAATAGTTCTAACTAATAGGAAGAATGATATGTTTTGAGGAAAACAGAAACAAAATAAAGGCTTTTATACTCTGTCTGTGTTGCCATAATATGCACAAACATGTCCTACCTTTTCCAGCTAATGACATTCAGTGATCTAATCAAACCTGCTGTTGAGCCTAAAGGATATCAGTTAAGTCTGTGCATACTAAAGCCGCGGGTCTTTATCTTCATCATTACGAAGCGTGGGACGATAGATCACATGATCACGAGGCATATCCAATACCCTAACCATGTCAGCCCTGGTAAAGCCAGCTGTTTGATCACCAGCGCATTAAAGAAAGATGGAGATGAGAAACTGTAATGAAGGGGAAGACATGCTGAAATGTTTAATAATAGAGAACGAAGGGGCAGAGTGAGAAAAGCTGGGGAGTGAAAAGAAAGTGTAGCGCTGGTAATGAAGGCATGTTTGAGTTGATTACATGTGTTTCATGTCATACCTTTCTTGTATCATGCCTGATCAATAGTAGTCGTGACCCAGTAAGCCGTAAAGCCAGGAGTCACACACAATATGGTCAAAATTGTGAGGACAAATGGGTCAGGACACCTTTGTGTGCATACTATTTTGGGTCCGGGGTGTTGCATGGTTTGAGCTTAGTTCCAATGAAGGAAAATGCTGCAACATCAAATATTCATCCATCCTTTCAGGAGGCTAAAGCTAGGTTTATGCTCTGCGTAGTGAAGCCGCCAGAAAATTACGTCATCACGGCTTTTGTGTGGTGCGCCAAGGCTCCGCAAGTTCTCGTAATAAATTGATTGAAATCCTGATTAAACACTGATGACGTGAGCAGATTAGACAGACATAGAAAATAAAGATTTTTAAGTTAACACTACCAGTAATAAAGTGCACTTTCAGTTTACAGCCAAATGGAGACTCATTCATCTCCTCTTTTCCCTCTGACGAGCTCAGTCAGATCCCACCTTGACCTGGTGCTCCTTGGTACGACACCATCACAGTACGATATATATCAGACCAAGTGCATCGACTGATGTTTGTCGTGCACCTCTGAATTTTTATGCCGACTGCACACGCTGCATGTTTCATTTCAACATGGTTGCCTTCGAGGGAAGATTTGGAATGAGATGTTCAACAATCACGTGTAATAATCTGGTGTCCACATAAAGTACTTCAGGTCATATGATGTCATTTTTTACAACTCCAGGAGTGTGTTCAGTTCACTTTCTTTTGCCTTTTAGTAGACAGTTAAGAGGAAGAAGTTTGTGTTATTTATTTGGTCATTTCGTTTAGTTACTACCAGCAGCATGGAAGTGTTTCAATACCTAAGACTCAAGAGAATACAAAGAGCTCCTTGTTTAGGGAATTTGTAGATTTTCTGCTCCCATTTTAAGAGAAACTTCCTAGAAAACAGAATCCACACATGTTGTTCCCTGGTGAGTCATTGAGGAAATTTAGGTGAAACTTTAATGATTGCTGAGGCAAAATTAGCCTTTGCAGCAGCAGAGGACATATATAGAATGAGAATGTGACTCGAGCATACAGACTGTAATATAACACAAAGGTTATGCATACTGTCATATGTGGGGGGTGAGGGGGTTCTTCAAAGTGTTGAATCAATATCTTTTCATAATTTAATCAATAACCTGTCGGGCCCCCAAAGGTTTATTTGACCTTAAGTTTGATGACAGCAGAATATTAACCATGTTCCACACACACACACACACACACACACACACACACACACACACACACACACACACACACCCACACACACACACACACCTACTGGTTTCCATTTGTAATGGGGACCGACTTTTTGATCATCACTTGTGAGGACCACCCTTTCTAGAGGTTTTAGAGGTATGAAAAAAATGAGGCAAACTTTCCATTGCTTAGTTAGCTTATACACATCTTTAAATATTTGCAACTAACAAGTATACCGAAAGTGTATTTGGTGTAAAGGTCTACTTGTACTTAATCTTTTGATCGAGATATACATAAGAAAAGTATAGTTAGGTATTCTTTCCGTAGTGATTAATACCTTGAAAAAGTAAACTAGATGGTTTTTCTTATCTGTCCCTCACTATCACAGAAGTACACAGACATAAAAGCACGCACACACAGACACTATGAAAGGACTTTCTGAACTGTTTACACCACCAGTGGAGATAATTCCACTCTGACATTATGTTGTCAATAATCCCTGTGAGACTGTGAACAACACAGAGATTGTATGAACAGGCTTTTTCACAACTTTGTCTGCTACAGCTGCTGTTATTGAGTTGTTATTATTCATGTATTCATGTTGTACAAATCAAAAGCTGAGCAGTGGGTTGGACGTGAAAGCTGAGGAACCCGCTGTACGTTTGCATCTTGAATAACAGTTTTATCAAAGCTAGTGATGGCAATGTTGGTCAATCGATCGGTCACAGCTTTGGTCAAGACTGAAACATCTCGACAAATATTGAATTGATTGCCATAAACTTTGGTACAGACATCCTTCCTCACATGATAAATTGTAATAACTTTGACCAAATACCTGATTATATTATTCAACCCACTCTCACTCCCAGCTTGTCAAATACCGACGTTTGGTAAGGTGTCCCAATGTAAACCCACTCGCGGCGTTATTCGACAATCGGAGCAAGCTGTTTGTGTCCCGTGCGTTACGTTTCATTCTACAATCAGCTAATCATTCATGTCCCGTGTTCACAATGTTCAGTGTCATTTTCACTGTAGAAACGTAGTAATTTTAAGCCCAAAAATTTAGTTTTTTCCTAAACCAAACTAAGTGGTTTTGTTGCCTAAACCTAAGCAAGTGTTTTTGTTTAACTCACAACATTAAGCCTGTTTACTGCGACCAAAAAGTGACGCCGAGGGGTCTGACGAAACGTCAGTATGTGACAAGGTGGGTTGAGAACGTGTTTTTGGCTGGACCGCAGAGGGCACAAATGCAATAGTCTGTCACTGACTGACTGAGTGATGAAGTTAAACGATTGGTCGGCCAAGTTTCCTCATTGGCCGTTCTCTTTCAAAATGAAAAGGCAGTAACAGTCCTTCATGCTTCTGATGGCTGACGAAACTTGGACCAAGTTGTGAAACTAGGCGATCTAGTTCTAAAATGAAACGAGATTCAGCAGTGGCATGGCCTATTTCTTACTTAAAATGTTTTCAGAAGAAGATTTTGGTGGATTGTTTAGACAGAAAGGTTACTAGAAGGCCGTCATATTGTTTCCCATTTGAAACGGCGGGCAGAAAACCAGGGAGCAATCAGATGCATTCACCGATAGGGTATATAACCGCTTGAATGGCCAGTTGACTGGAGCAGCGCTTCCCCTAGTGTGCTCACTGGTAATGGTGGACATGTACCGCTGGATTTAACATTATAGACATGACCACTGACTGTTTGTATAATAATTCAGCCACAAATTCACAGACTGACTACACGGACCAGTCATATACCTGGTTTCGACCGAGTCTTGTTTCTGCCCACCAAGCAGTGGCATCTTGGTTTACGCCCACCGCAATGACCCTCGTCGGAATACACTACTGTCCAGTTGGCCTTTCTCACAACAGACATTTTGATTTGTCACAGCAGGAAAAGCACAAGTGAAACAAATATTTAAACTCAGGCTCAGTTCCATCAAGTGTCTCAGTAAGCCATGACAGAGAGCCAGAACGCACAACAGCAGGACTGTGAAACCAGCTCACCTAGTCGTCAACTGACTCTAGTCCAGTGAGGTGATTCTCTCCAGTGTGTGTTGCTCTTTAGTCTTGTTTTGACTGTGAACTCATTCCAAGAAAATCAGAAGCATCTGACAAGAAACACTGAAAAACACTTGCAGATGACATTCAGATTTACCACTTCGATTCGCCTTTTTGATTCTCATGCTCCTCTCTTTCCAGTTGAGACAGAAATAAGGAGGCAAACAATGGACTGCTGTAGGAAGTCATGACTGTGACATGACTGCAATTTTATCTGAAAGCACAGTACATTTCTCTAATTAGCAATTAGTCAAAGCTTATGTTAAAGGCTGTGATGAAGTTTGCAAAGTTACACAGTAGTTTATTGGATTTAATGGAGCATCTTTGATTATTCTGAAGACACTGAGACCACTTTGGGATTGACATGAAAAGAAGGATCAGAACAGTTTGGTTAAAAGCGTGGTATAATTATTATAATCATCTTCAGTGTGCAGCCTGGCAGGAATTCTAAAACCCAGATCACAGAGTATTTCCTTCATTTTCATTATGGTTATGATGATGAGAAACTGTTCCTTTTTAAATGAGTTTCATAACTGTAAGAACACTGTCCAATTACAAAAGTTGACCTCAACAAACTCAAGTTGAAGGGCAGGATACTCGATCAGATGAGCAGTTAGACCTTGGATAAAAGGTCACGCTACTCATCAAAGAGAAAATGCAAATGTTGAACTCCAAATGCTACATGATTCATACTGAATTCAGCATGTGAAACGTTGGAAGGGATGTCATTGAATCTATGCAACACATTCAACAGCACCAGGACTATACCTGTGGATATTCACCCGATTTGACTGTTATCAGGTCACTAATTGGGCCTTATCAGTCGCTATTAGCACCATAGATGGGGGTCATTATGGGCCTACTACACCTACTACATTGTAAAAGTGAAACTTAAAAGCAACACGTTCCAACATGTTGTAAAACTGAATGAAACGTTGAGTTTTGAACACAACAAAAAGGCTTCTTTAGGTTTAGGCAACAAAACAACTTCTTAAGGTTTAGGCAACAAAACAACTTATTTAGGTTTAGGTAAAAAAACCTACAACTTCTTCAGGTTTAGCAAACAAAACTACAACTTCTTTAGGTTTAGGCCACAAAACTACAATTTCTTTAGGCTTAGGCAAAAAAGCACTTAAATTAAGGAAAAACACTGTTTGGGGTTAAAATAACTACGAACATGAAGACAACAACACATTGTTGGTTTCACATGAGATGTGAACTCCAGTCTCCTGGGTGAAAACCCTCTGTTTATACTACAGCACCTGACTTCCACTTCTGCTCCTGTCATAATTACTACGCTCGCTAGAGATCACTGTCTTGTTCTTTTATACCTTCTTTCAGTGATCTACCATGTGAATGGATGATAAAACCTACTAGTGGGTGTAGCAAGCCCCTATTGACCCACATCTATGGGGCTTATAGCGACTAATAACACCTATTTATTAGCCTGACAACAGTCTAATCGGCTGGGATTTTAATGAATTCTAATCAATTTTAATTTGTCCTTCCACAGGTGACGCATCAAGCAAACGTTTTTACCAGGCTCTAACAGAAAGCAGACAGGATTCGATCGACACCAGCAATCTAAACCTCTGCACTGCCATCTCACTTTGGCAATCATTTTCTGTCTCTCTATAAGCCCTGGACGAGCCCTCACTGTCTGAAAAAAACACCTCCAGAAAAAAATCGATTGTCCCTTGTGTAAACAGCCAAAGAGAGGCAGATGCAGCCACATGGCTGTAGATTATGACTGGGCTGTGCCAAAAGCACTAACTCACCCCCCACTTCAGCTGAAAGAAGGATGTGCAGTATGTGAAAAGGACATTTTGTCACAAGTGATAGACCGGCTGCAGGGAGCAGCTTGTTGCCAGCATTCCTGTGTGTGTAATTACCCAGCAGACGAAGCAGTCACACTGTATCAGCTGAGAACACCACCACATCTTCAGTCAGATTGAATCTCTGGTCGTATCTGGTCACAACCTACAATGAGCACATTAGAAGATTAAGGCAAGATTGAAAAATTGACTACTGTGATGGCCTACCCGAGGCTGACCTTGATCAATTAGCTGCAGTTTAATCTATTCCAACACTGAAGATAAAACTGAGAACATTTTCCTCACATGGTTCTCCACATCTTGAGAAATTAACAGTAACAGTAACGTCTAGGTAGCTCACCTTTTAATCCAGACAGAACGTCATCTTGGCTAACCATGAACGCGACCACAGCGAATCAGTCGGACTGCCCCGAGGTGAAGGTCCCCTTCCCTCTCTTCTTCGCCATCGGCGTTGTGAGCCTGGCTGAGAACCTGCTGGTTGTGGTGGCCGTGATACGGAACAGGAACCTCCACTCGCCCATGTACTGCTTCATCTGCAGCCTGGCGGCCTTTAACACTATCGCCAGCCTCACCAAGACCTGGGAGAACCTGATGATTGTGTTTGCCAACGTGGGACAGCTGCAGAAGAAAGGTTCCTCTGAGCAGAAACTGGACGATTTGATGGATTCCCTGCTGTGTATGTCGTTTGTGGGCTCCATTTTCAGTTTCCTGGCTATTGCTGTGGACCGGTATGTATGTCGGGCTTGGATTTGCACACAAAATGATTGAGATGATATATATATATATATATATTATAATCCATACATTTGACAGTGGGAGGGATGGATTTAAATCAGTGATGGTATGAATATGTTCCACTCCAGCCCAATAATCCACCTAATCCCCATTTCAAAGGCATCGTGATGCTTAAAGCTATTTAGATCCCTTTTAAATCAAAGGGGAAACTGGCTTCAGTGACTTTAAAGGAAACCGGAAGCATGGTGGCTATAGAGAGTTAAATGATATTTGATCTGTTTGCTGCTGTGCTGGCTGTTTTGAACTGTTTCTCTGTGGATCGTGGACCCTACAACCAATTATCCTCTGCTCATGTTTAAATTCAAAGCATCAGGTCTCACTAACTAGGACTCTGGGGAGAGTTTGGAAAAGTCTGAGCTGTTCTCTGGGTTCATATATCCACAGCTTATTAAAGACCCATTGCAGCAGTGTTTTCTGAATGCTGTGCCACAAATCATGTACACTTTCCATTACTGTTTACCATGTTTTTCACACTTTCCGGGCAGCCACTTATTTGAGATCATGTCAGTATGATATGACAACATGAAGTGAATCAAAACATGTCTGTAATCCACATTGGTGAAAATTTTACTTAAAAATATCCACTTTATACTTGTTACCTTTGTCTGTCCACACAACACAGTCTCACGGCAGTTCGTGAAATAGTCACAAAATTGAATTCATTTGATTTGTGTACATAAACACAAATTTCCCTTTTTTTCGTGACGCTGAGCACGACTTTCAACAACACATGATGCATGTGTCTATTTCCGCTCCAGTCTTTTCAAAATAAAACTACTTAGTTAGTTTAGGAATTGATCAATTTGGTTAGGCTTAGGCAACAAAACTACTTAGTTAGCTTTAGGAAAAGATCGCGGTTTGGGTTAAAATATAACCGGAAGTGCTGTAACTTAAGTACAGAAGTTACGTGGCAAAAACTACTTAGATAACTTTAGGAAAAGATTGTGGTTTGGGTTAAAATAACTCTGCAAGTGCAAAGTACGGAAGTTACATGGCAAATAAATCATAATTTGATTTGTGGTTTCACATGGGACAAGAACGCCAGTCTCCTGGGCGTTTTGTATCTGTATCCATTACATGGATTGCATAAGAATTGATTTTGTGCTGACCGTCATGAAAAAGATGTGAAATTCGTGTCTATGTACACAAACAAATGCATTCAAGTTCTTGACTATTTCATAAACTGCTGTGAGACTGGGCTGGTCCACAAGTTTGGTGCTGGGGATCACCAAATGAGATTTCAGTTGGACTTAAAGCTAGGGTCGGTAATGTTCTTCTAAACCACTTTTTTGTTATTTTTGTTGAAATTCTCTTTACATCCTGACAGAAATCAATTAATCAAATGCTCTGACAACAAAAGAAGAAAAAAATCAGGTGGCTGTAGCAGGACTTTAATAAACCAGACCGGACTGAATGAAATGATGGGACGGGCTACCTGTCTGCCAACCTGCCTGTCTGTGCGCGTTGTTTACATTCATATGATCATTTTGGGGGACTGGCTTTTGAGGGAGGCCTGAAGGGATGGAACTGTCAGTGTTGACAACTTGGTGACTTTCTCTCTAGATTTAGGGACCTTTGGAGCTAGTGCTGCTAGCTACTTTCATTGGAAAAGAGTTGACAAAACTGGGCTGGGTTTTTAGGTTGGATAATATAAAAAAAATCAGCTTTTGCTGCTTTCTCAACATTACCATCCCTAGTTTTAATTAAAAATATATTGATTAGTGCAGCTTTAAAGGACCAGTGGGTGTTACACACTAGGGGGATCTTGTCAGGGAGAGTGGAGCAGGTGGATCCAAATGCAGGAGATCACAGACAACAGAAACTTGGAGAAAATAATTCTAATTCAATCTCCAGTGCAGGCAAGGCAAAACTGAAAATTCTCATGACAAAATCAAGGTCCAAACAAAGACTGAACTGAAAACTCGGGACTTAAATATAAACTGATCTGATGAGGGGATGAAGTGCAGGTGGAGAGATGGGCGGAGAAGCTCAGGTGAGGAGAATGAGCTGATTAGGTTGAAGAATGGGCAGGGAGCTGATTGGCAGGGGAAAAACACAGGGAACAAGAAAGGAGCTGATTGGTTGGGAAGAACTAACGAGGCGGAATCAGAGCAGGTGTGTAGATGGCAATGGAGGGAAAACCTTAGAATGTGCGTTACCTTAGAATGAGCCGTTTATATCAACGCCCCAGTAAGAGTGTCAGGCTTTGAAGCAAATTTCCGTAGTGGCCAAACGGCGGTGCAACAACTTCCATGTCCGTCACATGATGCTATTGCGCCCAAAGTTGTAAAATGCACTAATAGCTGAAGCCAGAGTTATTTCCCTTCCTCTGTTCATGTGAATGAGACTCAGACCATGGCTGGAGCGAGGCCTAGGAGGCGGAGTTAAAGGAAACGCTACAGAGCCTTCTCTATGGGCCCAATTGGATGCGAAAGATCGGGGTACTTTATCACTCGGCAGTCGAGTCATCTTGGCTTCATGTGCCACTGAGCAACTCTCATAAGAATGAAAGGGAGCCGCCTCCGATGCCTGTATCCAGTTCTCTTTATACATCCATCGTTTATATCTACGTAGGGAGCGGGTCCTCTCTCCATGGAGTCTGCCATGTTGCACCTCCATGTTTCAACAGTAGCCCAGAACGGACAAACTAAACTATGTTTTTCGGAGTCAATAACGTTACTTGCTGCCGTCGCTGCCGCTCTCTCTCTCTGTCCGTTGCTTCACCACTCACTTCCCACGTACACTCACACTCTACGCACTGGCTCTGCTCCAACTGGCTCTAGAGAGCACCATTTGCGTTTCTTGTATTGGCCACCATAGCTCTCCAACACGCTTTGCACACGGGAGAGGCTTCAGTTGGTTGCAATCTCCTCACCTCACCACTAGATACCACCAGATCCTACACACTGGACTTGTAAAGCATCCAAGTGTAAAACTCAACACCAAAAGATTAACCGAACAGCTGATGATATTGTTTATTTTCACTTCCAGTTACATCACCATCTTCCATGCTCTTCGATACCACAACATCATGACAATGCGGCGCACAAAGGCCATCTTGGGCTTCATCTGGATGACATGCGGGCTGTCAGCCGTGCTCATGGTGAGGTTCTTCGACACCAGGTTCATCATGATCTGCTTTGTTGTCTTCTTTGTCGTCTCCTTGGCAATCATCTGCTTCCTCTACGTCTACATGTTCATGCTGGCGCGCATCCACGCCAGGAAGATCGCCGCTCTGCCCACCGGCGGTGGGGGGAAGTGTCGGCGTCAGCGGTGGTGGGGCAGCAGCATGAGAGGGGCCCTGACGCTCACCATCCTGTTCGGGGTGTTCGTGGTGTGCTGGACGCCGTTTTTCCTCCACCTAATCATCATCGTGGTGTGCCCCATGAACCCGTACTGCGAGTGCTACCGGTCGCTGTTCCAGCTGCACGTGGTGCTGCTGATGAGCCACGCCCTCGTCGACCCGGCCATCTACGCCTTCCGCAGCGTCGAGCTCAGACACACCTTTAAGAAGATGCTGCTTTGTTCAGACTGGAAGCAGTGCTCATAGAGAAAATCTATTACAGTTTTTTATGTTTGCTTTTTTCTTTCCCCTTTACCTGCAGACTGCTTTACATTCATCGGGTTGCATATATCTACACCTGGGAGTCAACAATACACAGACCTGCACTGCCAATGAACATTTGTGGGTGGTCAAGGGCATCCTGCGGCAAAATAGGTTAAATTTTCCCACCTGGTATTTAAGAGGGCTAAATCAAGGCTACTGCCACCAGTACATTTAGTTTCCATTGTGTTTGAATGAGCGCTTGTGAGTGTTTCTGTGTATGCTTTTTCCATTAGACAGTGCCATGCACAGACATTGTTGGGGAGCAGGTGCTCAAGCGAAGAAAAAAAAGAGCACTGGTCTCATAATTATTCAATAAAAATAAAGTTAATAGAGTAGCACATATTTTGGTAACACTTCATTTTACAGGTCCGCAAATGTAATGGTAATTAGATGATAATTAGCAAGTAACCTATTTGAAATTTCTTTGGAATTACTGCCAAATTACCCCAATATTTATATTCGAAAATTACTTTATTATAAACACTATCGTTATCTTAATGTAAATGTTATGAATGAAGCTTCAAACTATTCAGCTGTAGTGTGTGCAGCGAGAGAGGAGACAAGAGGGAGAGATTCATTTCACACAATATTCAGTGGTTGTATGAGCTCATAAATCATATTCATAGAAATATGGCAAATATCCAGGCACTAAACAAACACTATCGTTATCTGGCTGGCAATGAAGGCCGCTCAGGGATACGTGCTCCGCAGAGCGCTCGATTTGCATGCGGTGGCTGTGACAAGGGAGGTTGAAAGGAAGGGGCAGTAGCTCTCAGATTTAGAACTCAAATGCAGTTGTCAGGCAATACAACACACTTTTAATCGAGAATATTTTTGAATTGAAAAACTAAAATTATAAAAAGAAAATAGAAAAAAAAGTCATGCAAAAAGGGCGCGTAATGGATCCAGTCAGAGGCCACATGGGCAGGTGCATTGTGTTGTTAGATAACTGCCATCTCACCATCCTCTCTCTGCCTTCCTGGCTGTCTATCCATCCATCCCTACCCTCCATCATCTGAGGACTTGGGTGCAATCTCATATCACCTAAAGCGTCAATCTCTTCAAATCTCTTCAAAATTCACATGGGGCGCATATTTCTCAGCGCCTACTTCACTCAAAGGACATGTTATTATTTTTTCCACATGGATCATTCATAACCTTGTGATTTCCATCGTTACCATGGCTACCGATGCAAACAATAATATGAAAGCAGCTCACCATTTTACCTTTTGCTTTTATTCAGACGCACATAAATAAAATAAATTATTTTAAGCAACACTGATATCGGTTGTTTCAATTAAAGCTCACATTGATATTCTTGCATGCCATGACTTCACCATAAGCTAACATGAAATATGTCTCCACAGCTGTTAATACGGTCTCACTGTACTGTACATAAATGCATGCAATCAGCATGTGGGCTTCACCCCTGTGCAGTATCACATCACATTCAGTGTTTTTTGCTGCTGTTTCTGTGGGAACAAGAGCAGAGTATTTACAGTCAACAATAACAATGAATCATTCTGCATAATTCCACAGATCAGGTCATGTTGGAGGTGGATGTACAGTGAGTAAAAATGGAACTATCAATAAATAAACCTATAGGGAAAATAATACCATTGGGTTTTAATAAAAGCACTTTTCCTTGTGTGTACATGAGCCTGAGTGCGTATTCATATGCTCTTTTTTTTTATCTCACAGTTGCAAAGCACTTACAATAAAAATTAAATGGAAGCTACACAGTAAGGCAATTACAACACAAAACAGAATTAAAAGGCATCCTTTTAATTCTGTTTTTTTTTCACGTTTGTTCCATAAACATCTTGTCTTGCTGTCTATAAGCATAAAAAACAGCAACGATCAGTCTGACGTAGGGCTGTCACGATATCAGATTTTGACTACAGGATTATCGTGGCCAAAAGAGTTCACGATAATGATATTATCTAGAGATAATTAAATAATAATAATAATAATAATAATGATATCAGTCAAATTCATCTTTAACTTTGTTTATTGTGCGTTTTGTGCTTTTTTTTGGCAAAATATGAGTGTAGGGAGGTGGAGAGAGTCTGTAACCATAACTGTACAAAAGCCTGGTTTAAAGGATAACTTCGGTATTTTTCAACCTGTTGACAAAGTGATTAACGGGGACAACAATTTTTTTAATTGGTCCAGTATTGAGGGAGAACGCTGTAACCAGCAGCAGCGAAACAAACTGTGAGGGTTATACTTGCCAACCCTCCCGATTTTCCCGGGAGACTCCCGTTATTCATCTCCCTCTCCTGGTTTCCTCCCGGGGTCAAAAATTCTCCCGTATTTCTCCAGATTTACGACAAATTTTCACACTTTCCTGGCTCTGTACAGCGTGTTTAATCCCTACTGTTTCCACCCGGATGACAATAGAGATACACCAATGCTGTTTCCCGGCGGAAGAGAGCAGTCTATGCGCAGTTTGAGCTCATGTTTGAGCTGAGCACGCCGCTGGGTTCAGCACACATCACAGCGTGTAGCACCCAAAGTCGGACTTTGCTCAACACAGCGAAAAGCCGTCATGGCGCGGTGCAAGCCGTTGGAAATGATGGGGTTTCAGAGCGCAGTCGTGCCGTTGTCCCATTGTGTTTGAAAGGACCTTCAGTGAGTGAGAGACGGAGAGAGAAATAAAGAGTACTAAGAGAAAGAAATACTCAAGCAGGGGCAAAAAATGATTAAAACTGATGAATATTAGATTACGCTAGAGATTCACACACCAGATTTACGCCAGAGGGGCAAATTATACAGTTTTCTTTCCTGAGTATTAAAGGTAAAATTAGAACATAAAAATGATGTTGCAGTCTACTTATTATTTTGTTTTTTTCATTGTTTTCCAGAATGCAGGAAACAAAGTGTCTGAAACTCAAATATTTCTGGGGGGGAGGACTCCCAGACCCCCTGCTATGGTTTTGATAGCCTCCCTATTTTTAAGGTCTCAAGGTTGGCAAGTATGGAGAGGGCAAGTGAGCAGCGTCAATGTAACATTACGTCCACTAAAAGCGCTTGTTTTGTCACTGATTGTTATGATTAGTGTCTGTCTGTTATTGTGTCCAAGTCACCTCTCCAGATTTCAGAAAGAGACCTCTCCTTTAGTGAGACTCTTTCGATAATATTGTCAGACACTTATAATAACAATCAGAGCCTGTCAGTGGCAAAAACAAACACTTTTAGTGGGCGTAAATGATGGTGCCAGCTTGCCCCAATAGGATTACATTGCAGCCCGTGGGCAGCTGCTGTCTACAGCGCAGAAGTTGTTGTTGCATTAGTTAGTTAGACACAAAAACATGGGAAATAGAGTCCAGGTTGAAAAATAAAGTTTCCCTAGAATAGGCGCTAGAGTATTTACATAATATCATCTTATCAATATATTAACATATCAATATTTCATTTTTAAATTTCAGTTATCGTCAATACCGGCATATCGCGACACCCCTGGTCTGAAGACACAAATAATACAAATGGCTTTCTCTCTTTTTTTTGCAATAAATACACTGGAAAACAAATGTTTAGTATCCACCACCAAGAAATGATGCATAACATTTGTAATGAAAAGCAGTTTCAGCAGATGGTTGCATGTTGTGATAAAGTTCAGTCAAGCTTCTCAGTCGGGAGGTAGGCGCCACTAACACACACACACATACTTACAGAGAGCAATGTGAAGCTTCTTTTTACATTCATTTTTACATTTCAAGTGTAAACGTATGACATCTTTACATAGGTTAATATGTTTGTGTGTGCGGGACACAACACTGCTATTTTAAAAAAAATAACATTCCAGCGCAGGGATCATCGGGGGGCACACTGACAGAATAGAGCAGCTATAAAGATACAAGATACAGACAGGAGAGACAAATTAATTTGCTTAGCGTTGGCAGATTTAAAGGAAGCTGTTCATTAACTGTAGCATTAATGCAGCAGCAGGGGGCGGGGAGGGGGGGGGGTGAGGTACCGCAGTGGCAGAAAATTGGCTGTTGACAGGTGATGCCATCCAAAAGATCTGCACTTTTCCCCACTTACAGATGACAAACAAGGTAACACACGTCTGAGGCCGTGGACGAATGTGGCTTCTCGGGTTGTAAACGCATAATGATGAAGATGCTCTGCTCTACAGTGAATCAATCAGAAATACTTAATGTAGTTAGAGAGATAAACCTCCGACAGACTGTGAGCCACGGGCGCCAGAAGTTTTTTTATTCTCTCATTTTAATCTGGTCAGCAGCTGTCTGCGCGGCTCCGTCTCTGCGGTGTCTCACGTAACCATAACCTGAAGTGAAGCGTTTATTTACTTGTCAAGTCTATTGTTTTCGACAATACGTGCGTAAACGCGAGGTTGATGCCCAATAAAAAGGCACTGAATAATATGTTTATACACATTTTGTATGCTGTGTGCTGTGGATCTTTATCCAATCATCAATCATTGTGTAGCCTAGTTCAAATGAAATCAAAGCGATCTGACATCCAACCCGCCACAGTTTCATAATGAATCTAAAATATTTTTACACTTCTCAACTGGTGGACTGGCCCTCGCCGGGCGCATCGTCTTGGTGCGCCGCAGACTCTAGGTCTGCTTGTAAAGGCCCGACTGTGAGTTTTACATCACCCCTCGCCCGGACCTCGCCGCTGCCCGAGGCCGTTGAGTTCTCGCTGCGCAGTGCGCCCTCTGTGCGGGATCCTGGCTCGACTGTCAACCGGGGCAGACTGTCCTCAGTGCGAGGGGTCTGCGGCGATGTCGGCTCCCCGTCTCATTTACCATGTTTATGCTGTGTGACTTTTTGCCATCAGCATTCGTAACCATAAAACCTTTACTATTAAATTAGTCTTCTTAGATCTAGCTTTGTAATTTTGCTCTCAAAGTGCTCCAGATTGATTTAACTTGAAAATGTTCAAAGTTTTCTTCCGGGGGACCGTCCCCCCAGATTCCCCCTAGAAGGTCCAAGGTCCTCCACCACAGTCTCTTAAAAATCCTGTGGGAAACACTGTATTACGTCATCCAAAGCTGGCCCCCCCACTTCACTTCGTTTGTTTTGAGCGCTCATATACTGTCCGTGCTTTTTAACAGTGTGCTGATAGAAAAGCAGCTGCGATGCGATTGGCATTTTTACAACACGTCCTCTGTACTAAACGACAAAGAAGTAATTTGTTGTTGTCTTACAAAATAACATGTAAGAGCATTTCTTTCAGGCAACGTACTATTAGTTTTCCTTCATAATTTTCCCCTGTTGTTGTCTTCATTCCCCCGCCATTCATACATCCACAGAACCAACACGTTCTCACTCCCAACTCTCCAAATACCGGCGATTGGTCAGTGGCCCTACTCTATGGCGCTCTAGTTACCCCTCTAGCGTCAGTGTTGGACATTTCAGGGATGGCGTGTTAAGTTTCCGCTCATTACATGCACACAGTGTCTTTTCAAAATACACATCTAATGAAGGTTACTTAATTTTTAGGTTTACTTACGCAACAAAACCACTTGATTAGGTTTATGAAAAGATCGTGGTTTGGCTTAAAATAAGTACGTTTTATATGTAAAATAACTACGCTTGTTACGTAACGGTAAAATAAGTCAACGTTGATTTGGTTTCACACTAAACACGAACAGCAGTCTCCGGGGTGAAAGTCCTGTGTTTGTTTTTCCTACCCACCCTACTCAGACTTTCTCGCCGTTTATACTACGGCAGTTGCTCTGACCGTCTAATAATGACGCGGATGGGTTCACATTGGAATTAGTTGAAAGCCTGGCGTGTACAGACGCTAAAGGGTGTCTCAGTGAGTTGGTATCAGACGCTGAGGGGGGCGCTGATCAAGCTGCGAGTTAGAATGGGTTGGCATAGCATTGCGATAATTCCCAACCACTGCTCTGAAGCAACATTGGGTATGCAGGGTAGCCATCATGCTCACGCCAACGCGTACAGTAGTTAAAAGCAAGTATGCAAGAGCTCTTACACAACGGCATTTATGATTTACTAATGAGAGTAATGGAAATGAAAATATCCCGTCAAGAAGAAGGTCAAAGCAGAAGGATAAAAGAAATGTCTGCTGAAATGAAAGGCAGGACACAAACTGTTTTTCTGTAACACACTTAAAAATCAATCATAATTTCAAATGGTTGTGTGTTCAAATAATTTACCTAATAAACGAGCCACTTTGTGCGCATGGCGGATACATTAGGAGATAGTAGTTTAACCTTCTGCGAGGGTCCCCTTTCCAGTTCATACTGGACAGAAGACCATACACCGTACTGGCTGAAAAGTGCAATGAACCAGTTTTCCAGTTCAGTCTCTTCTCCAGTGTCAGATTCAGTCAGCAGTCACCAGTCATTGGTCTTCTCAGTCTGTGTCTCTCAGTACTTACCCGTCAGAGCGCAGATGTTGGTGCAGGCGTTTCTCAGGCTGTGACAGCAGATGATCTCCTTAAAAGTCTTCCTCATCTCCTGACTCCTGAAGGCATAGATGAGTGGGTCAATCACAGAGTTGCACATGATGAGGATGAGGTACATGTTGAAGTGGGACATGAAGCACACGCAGTAGAGGTTCCGCGGACACGAGATCATCAGGATGAGGTGGAGGAAGAAAGGAGCCCAGCAGACGATGAAGATCCCCAGCAGGATGGTGAGCGTGATGGCCGCCTTCATGCTGGCCCGCTGGTGGATGGAGTTGTAGCCCGGCAGGGCGGCAATGCGCTTGACGTGCGAACGCGCCAGCATGAACATGTGGCTGTAGAGGGAGGCCATGATGAGCAGCATGGCAAAGAACATGGAGACCAGGCAGATGATGACGGGGGTGGTGTCGGAGTAGATGATGAAGACGATCCCGCAGCCCGTGCAGAAGGTCCAGATTCCTCCGATGATGCAGCCGGCTCTTCTCACGGTCATGATGTTGTGGTATCTCAGTGCATAGAAGATAGTGACGTACCTGTAGACCAATAACATGTATTGATTTTTGGAGTAACCTGTAGCAACCTTAACCAGCCACTGAGGAACTGCAGAAACCGATGAGGGTAGAGACCTTTTAGATGTCTAGAGATGTAGACATCATATTACTAAGTAGTGAAAGGTAATTATTTGTTCCGTTGCAACGTCAGCGCCCAGCAGCAGAGCTACGCTTCTATTATTATACTTATTTTGGATTGAAAGCGACTACCGGACGCCAGTAAAATGTCCGAAAAACAAAAATCAAACAAAATTATTTCTATTTTACAGTCATAGTTTTAATGTTTCAACCAAAATGGCCTGTGTTGAACAATAAAAATATTATAAATATGCATACTATTATAACTATTTACTTATTTATTTATTAAACTTTTTGCCCAGCTGCTTCCCAGAGGAGCATAAAGTAAGCGATGGACATAAATGGAAATTAGAACACACATTTTGAGAGCAATCTCAAACTTTTTCATGTCGAGGATCCAAAATGTAGTCCAGTAGACCACAGACCATGGATGTAGAAGAGGTTGTGTCCTTTGCTTTTGCCCTGCGTGTTAGTAAATAGCCTACAACACCATTAAATTCTGTTGATGTCATGCTACTAGCACTACTAGCTACTGGCCGATAGCCGTTTGTTAGAGAACAGAGACATTGCATCCGCCACGGTACAGGCTTACAGCATACAGCCCACGGGTGTATTAGAAGATAATAAAAGTGATGAATTACAGCCAATATATCCATTGTTATAACCGCATACAGCTAGCAGGAAGCTGACAGAACCTGATATGTTGTATGAGCGTGCAGGGCGGTGATGTAAATAACTCTGGATTCAGCCATTTGTTAATTTTACAACTTTTAGGACATACTGATTTAAATGAGGTCTATTTAAGTGTTCGTACTGGGAAGTTGATTTATCTAAAAAAAAAACTATCCTCTGATTTAGACGTCTCTTTATACATCCATGGCCACAGACTCATTGGTGTTTTCAGTCCAAAATGGCGGCAGCGCTACCGCAGCGCAATCTAGCGCAGAATACATTTTAAAAACCATAATCACAGGCTGAGCTGTACTAACCATATTGAGTAAACTAAACTTTCAGACTCATTTCAGAAAGAAACAGGGAATTGGTAATTATATATTGGACAGAGATTAATTCCAGTAAAAGAATTCCTATAATCTTATGACTGGAAAAATATAAAGAGCTCCACGCTGCTTTTGTTAGCTAATTGCATTGCACAGCCTCTATTGTTAGAAAAATTGTTTTTTATTTTACATCTTCATTCACTGAACTAAATAAGAGACGTTGTGTCTTGTTTCAGGACAAACAGAGATATGTAATTACACACACTGGCTCGTCTCGGGGAAATAAATGTTACACAGATTTCAGGACAGAGACAAAAGTGCTTGTATTTATCGCATGCAAACCTCCCTCCGTCATTACCTGTCCACAGCGATGGCCAGCAAGCTACACATCGACGCCACGACAGAGATGCAGATCATGGAGTCAAACACATTGTCCATCTGCCGGATGAAGTGATCCTCCACCACCAGCTGTCTGTTGTTGAGGAGGTAAATGATGATGGTCTCCCAGGCATTGGACACACTCACCAGCATGTCCGCTACTGCCAGACTGCAACAAGCAAACAAGTGTGCAGTGTGAATAATGACAGCTCAAATGCATTTTAACCTCTTTTACGGTATCTGACGGACACGGGTTTGGCCGTGTTAAAACACTGCCTTTAAAAAACTTCAAAAATGCTGTGGCGGTCTTTTTTCCAAAATAGTTTCTTAAAGACGAGGCCTTAACGCTACTAAAACAACACTCCAAGCGTATTTTGTCCAAACAATGTTTGTTTGGCAATGATTTCAATATTTTAGTTACAAAATCAACATACGAGAAATTGTATTTTTACTTTATAATATTTTTAATATTAAATGTACATACTTGACTTTGGATTATTTTTTGTTACCTTATTTACATTGTTATTGATCTTATTTGTTATTATCTAAGTTTTACTTGATCATATTTCATTATTATAATAAAACTACTCCATTTGGAGTCAAAATTATACAATTGAGTTGTTTTTATTGATTTTATACTGTGCACAATGGTAGAACATGATGATGCACAGGGTATATGTCATGGCCAAAGGCTCCATTGTGTGCACATAGCCTCCTGTAGTGGATATCAGTAGTATTTTATAGCCAGATTCCCTTTCAAGAGGTAGAAAACCCATTTGGAACACTGTGGGTATCCAAGTGGCCAAATGGAGAGTCTTTATTTTGGGTATGTCTATAGGCAAACCACTCTTTCCTGCACCTGAGGCAGTTAAAAAAGTTTAAAGCACGGCTGGAAACGCTGAAATATATATGAATTACTTGAAAAATCTTGAAGCCCAAATGCTTTGCACTGTAGAACTGCAGTTCTCACAATGTGTGTGGACATGTGATTTATGCCATAGATTCATCAAGGTCCACTTGAATGAGAAGAAGGAGGCCTTCAGAGACGGGAACAGAGATGCTGTTATGGTTATACCTATAGGTAGGTATGTTCATTAATATCATTATTTATGGTAAACTGGTACACAAACTGGTATATTCTCCTGACATCTGGGGCATTTTTGAAAAACACTGCTGGTTTCAATGAAGAGTTCCTTAGTCTTGATGACATATCGAGATAGCAGATAGATAGTAATGCTCTCATCCCACAGTAACCCTCTCTGTCACTCCCTGCAGAAATACACCAAAGAAATCCTTCAAAACCATACCAAAGCAGGCGTTACCTTTGTTAACCAGTAACTTGCACAGTGACCTGAATGTCTGCTCTGTCTCTGAACATGCTGCTGGCGCATCAGCTGAGACGCTTTAGCTTTGGTGTTGGGGGGGGGGTTAAGTCTTTCAAGTCATAAGGCTCAAATCTAAATAAAGTCACAAGTAAGGTCAATGTCCCTGTAGCGTTTTTCTTCTATGAGAGCCAGCGTCTTTTTTCAATTGTTCCCACCGATGAGAGAGTGTACCTGGCCGCTCCAAGCGCTTCTAGTTGAAATTGAAAATATCTGACCTTTTCAGTAAGGCCCTGCCAGAGGAAAACACTATGTGGACACTCAAAATTGGTGTTAATGTCAAAATTGAAGTGCAGATCTTTTGCACTACTGTCAGGATATAGTGACCGTTCTATAAAAAGAACTTTTTTTTAATCATATTTGCTCCAATCTTTGCCTACCGCTGCTTTAATAGAGAGAATGTTCCATGCTTAAATTTAGACATTCTCCTATATTTTCCAGCGCTGCAGGATTAGTAAAGTTGTAGTTTATTAAACTTGTGCCATTCTTCAGTGTTTATCTTGTTCCTTGGTGTAATATCCAGGGCTAGATTGGGGCCCCTGGGACAAAACATTAGCTGTGGGAACTGAGTGAACCCCCTGTTTCTCCCACAAGGAAACAATAAAGGCCTTAAAACTAGATCCTATCTCTGGCCCATTCTGCAAGATAAAAAAAATTAGGTAATAATGTTTCTCCTTAAGGCCATGATTATTTCAATTCATATTGTGTTTTCATGTGTTTTATGCACATTTGCCGAGAAGACCCGAATGAAAACATCCCATATTAAAATGAAAGCTCAGTTTCAAAATAAAGTTGTTATACTCTCCTGAGACGGCAGAGTGGACTTATTTATAAAAGTGGAGATAATTTGCACATCTTGAGCTTAAGAAAAATATCACACAGTGTGTGTCGCCAGAGGAAGCAAATTAGTTCCTGATACTGTCATAAATTTACGTGTTAAAAGTGAAAGAATAAAATGCCATGCAGTCAGCCGAGAGTCTTGAGAGTTTTTGAGATTGTTTTGGTCTTAATAATATTGGGTAATAATTGTTACTTGTAAATATTGTACCCATCTAAGAGTAATTACATAAAATGTAGTTATGTAGTTTGTTTTTCCTGTTTTCTCTACATGTGATTGCACTGCGGACATGTGGACTCATGACATTAATTGGATTGGGTGTCACAAATCATAAATTTGATGACTTAAACCTGCAGTAGGCAGAACGCTTTTGGCATAATTGGGCAAAAATTCCATAATAACCTTTCAGCATATTGTAATTCAAATGTTCTGAGAGAAAACTAGACTTCTGCACCTCCTCATGGCTCTGTTTTCAGGCTTTAAAATGGGACGTGACAGGAGACTTTGGCCAATCACAGGTCATTTCAGACAGAGAGAGCGCTCATATTGGCTGGTGGGCAGTGCTTGGTATTTCCTTAACTGTTCACAACATGGCTGGTCACAAACTTTCTCATTTTACAGCTAAACAGTACACTACAAGATGTTTCTGAAAACATTTGAGAAGAGAAATAGGCATTACAGTAACAGAATATTGAGTCACATTTGATCTGCGCTGCCTAGTTTGACCGCTTGATCAGAGTTTGCAAGTGATTGACAGCTGCCTCCGTTGAATGAACAGCCAATAGGAACGCTCTCTCTCTGAAATTACCTGTGATTGGCCAAAGTCTCCCATCACTGGCTAGATTTTTTAAAGCCTGTAAACAGAGCCATGAGGAGGTGCAGAAGTCTAGTCTAACACTTGAATTACTACATGCTGAAAAGTTATTATGGATTTTTTGCCCAATTATGCCAAAAACAGTCTGCCTACTGATGCTTTAAGATTGTTTTAAGGCTATTACATTATATTTTATGGTGTGTGTTCAACAGCTGAACCGTTTACCTGCAAACAAAGAAGTACATGGGTGAGTGGAGGTTCTTGTTCTTTACTATGGCTGTGATGACCAGGATGTTCTCCAGCAGGGAGATGATACCCAGGATCAGAAAGACCTGGGGAGAGCAGAATACAATGTAACAGAGAAGAATAGAGAGAAGATAAGCAGAATAGTAGGGTGGCCAAAAATAAATCTGAGGGATGACGGGATAGTTAACAAGATAGGGAAGAGGAAGAGAAAATACTACTATGCAAAATTTCAGGCTGTTGTTTGTTGTTTTCCTGAGAAATCATGGAGTGTTTCACCAAACTATTAAAATAAATCAATATGAGAGGGCTAAGTCACTCTTGTGCCAAAAAAGGTTGGGAACCAGTGGAGTAGCATATCGCGGTAAGAGTTAAAGTAGAATAGTGTAGCAATAGTGAACAATTAATTGGATGTAGCAGAACATAATGGAGCGCAATAGAGTATTTAAAAACAGAATGATAAATAGTTTCAGGCAAGAACATCGTTTTTTCAATCAATCGATCAATCGATTTTATTTAAAGTGCAGAATCCCCATGCAGCATGGTCCCAAAACACTTTACAATTAAAAATTTTAAAAATACATACTGTAGGACAAAGCACACAGCAAGCACATCAAATAATAAACATTAAAAGTAATACAACCACAGTAAGAACAGGGATGTTAAAAGGGGTGATAGACCCAACTAAGTTCAGGGGTAGGCTACAATAAATACAAGGCGCAGAGCACACGTGTGTTCATTCTTAATTAATTTATTTTCATCTCTATTTTGCTTCCATAACATGTCTTCTATCAGACCGGTGGAAAGAAAGCATCCAAAATACACATTTAGATGTTTATTTCACTATTTTGTCCATTTGCATCTGTTGATTTCTCCTAATTTTGCCAAAAGTTAGCATTAGATAATGCCTCATTTGCATATTTAAACAAAATTTCAGAAACTTTGTAATAAAAAAAAATAGTTGTCTAAATGTAAGTAATCAATAGGGAAGTTTCTCTACCCTATTCACCTGTGGTGTCACCCTTTAATTTATGTTAAAAAAAAAAGAAACAAAATGCGTTTTGGTATTCAGTACCACACACACACTGTTCATACCTCGACAGCGATGTGGACCTGCTCGCATGCTGCGAGTGGTGAGGAAGTGCTGGTCTGGTCTGGTAGCAGCGAAGGGGTCAGGGTGTAGTTCTGGTGATAGTAGGTGTAACCGAAGGAGGAGTTACTCAGCAGCACCTCCTCTCGGTAGGAGGACTCATCAGACAGATTCATCCCTGCTGGTGGCTTGGTTCCAGATCACTGCTGCTCTATTATGGATGCCATTTTTAAAGCGGGCTGCAAAGGAAAACACATGTCAAAGTGAGACGGTGTCATATTACTACACACTGTAGCTCAGACATAATGTTTTTGTGCCTTATACATAATTTTTGGGGTTGATACCATTTGTTGCACAGATTTGGTGCTAAATTTAACCATTTTTTACTGCTTGAGAATTGGTAAAAATGATCAATAATCCTTCCAAAATACCACACTAAGACAGCACGACCTTAAGGAAACACCATAGAAAAAGCCATGCTGTGATTTGATATCAAAAACCTTTGACATTTGGAGATTGCTGCAAGAATTGGATTTTTTGGCAATTGGATGGCGAGCCCTTCTGTTGTGTAAACTGCTCAGAAACCATCCATCCTCTGAATGCTCTAGGTCTCTAGTTTGTGGCTATAAAGTTTCATGAGGCTGTGATTATCCTAGAGGTCACCACAGGTCATTTTATACAGTGAGGTCAAGTTTAAAAAAAAAAAAATGGTCTCACTACAATGAAATGGCTACTATAGGGACTAACATCATCACACATGAATACAGTTGGGCTCATTGGATCCACAAGAGTCTCAGCTTTACAGTGATACCCAATTCATGTAATTCAAGACTGTTTAGGGACCCCAGTATGCAGAAATATTCAAATATACCATTTTAGAATAGGAGAAAATAACACATTTATACTGCATGCATAAAACAGCCTGTTTTTTGCCCAAAACTGCATGTGATTATCATAAAGTGAGCATGTCTGTAAAGGGGAGACTCGTGGGTACCCATAGAACCCATTTTCAGTCACATATCTTGAGGTCAGAGGTCAAGAGACCCCTTTGAAAATGGCCATGTCAGTTTTTGTGGAGCGTTATTTAGCCTCCTTCCCGACAAGCTAGCATGGCGCTGGTACCACTGGATTCCTTAGGTTTTAGTTTCATATGATACCAGGTATAACTTCATTCATAACTTCACTATAGCTCTAAAATTGAACCTGCCACAGCCTCTGAAAGACAGTGAAGTTCCTCCCCCCCCTCCCGCGGGTCTCAGGGGGTTAACCAGAAACAGGTACACAACTCAGGATCTGTCTGAATGGTAGCAACATCATCTAGTGGTCATCAAGAACAAGTCAATTGTAATGCAGAAACTTCAGAGATTGAAACACGCAGTCCTACTGATCAATCAAGTGGCGTAGTCAGAAATCACAGTGTGGGTGGGCACAGAGGAAATCAGGTTGGCCTAGCCCATCCAAAACCAATCACAGGCTCCAATAAGTTCTGAAACGCATATGTTAACCAAAATAGGCCATTACAACTATACCTGAATGCATCACAGTTTAATCATACAAGCCTTATACATCATCATCAGAG
The DNA here is from genome assembly GCA_916701665.1 of Sebastiscus tertius. Classification (NCBI taxonomy): domain Eukaryota; kingdom Metazoa; phylum Chordata; class Actinopteri; order Perciformes; family Sebastidae; genus Sebastiscus; species Sebastiscus tertius. The sequence goes on from CAKAOH010024018.1 coordinate 31,119, forward strand.
GTAATAATACAGGCAGGCACCAACAAGAGGAACATCAACAGCGGGTCACATCAAGAGGTTACTTCAAACAAAAGACACAAAAGAGGAGGGAAGCGTACTCGTGTGCTGACAGGCAGGGATAATGTTAACTGAGAAAAGTTGATCTACAAGAGAATATTTGAAAGCAATACAGAATGGCCGAGAGCCTCGCTGCATTATATTCCATCGATCCATTATCTATTATCATGTCTTTGGACTGTGGGAGGAAACCGGAGAACCCAGAGAAAACCCACGCTAACACGGGGAGAACATGCAAACTCCATACAGAAGGGCCCTGTTATATTATATTCCATTATCGTTATAGATTTTGTTACTGGTCACCCGAGTTTTTTGTCTTCCTCTACATAAATAACAGACATTTCCTCCATAAATTGATGCAGAAAAATTCAGCAGAACGCAGGAAATTAAGTGTGTTATGCTCCAAATTTTCTCTGGTTTCAGGCTTTGAGAGAGTCACTCATGTTCACAAATATTGGTTGAACTTTACTGGGCAATAAATAACATGGAATTCCCCCTTTCGTACGTGCCCCCACCAATGTTGAAATTAAACCAACTTCATTGATATACATGCACACAGGCGCAATCGACCGAACACATGATCCCCTCTAGACTTATGCCTGGCGGGGAGATAATCATCAAAGGATGCCATTCAAATGGTGTCCCCATTACGTCAGTGAGAGAAACTATCAACGGTACTAAAACAAAAAGGCACTGAAGTTTGTTTTCAACATTCCCTTTTGGTCATGAAAGAAAAAAGATGAGGGGCGCTGACATAGTACCATTGTGAACGGGACACTTTAAAAGCCTCATGTTAACATCCCGGCCTCAGCTGACGAGATGTGCTGAGATTAGCTTCAAAGGAATACTTCACTCACAAAATGACCATTTGTTTATCAATTACTCACCCCGTGTTACCTCAAATAGCTGAATGAAACTTTGTTTTTCTCTGTGTTTGGGAAGTAGTGAGCATACGGCTGGATAAATGAGACTTTGATTATACTGCACGAATTGTGTGAGAGTTTGTAAACGGATGTTTTGATTTACTTCAGTTTTGGTTTTGTTAATCGCGGCATCCATTTACTTCAATTCAGCAAGACTTGTTCTCCATTTTTAGATTCTTGATTTGATATACAAATGGACATTTTAATGGTAAAGTATTACCATAACTCTCCCCTGCAGGCAAGTGCTTGCCCTGTTTCTCGACTAACGGACCCTCCGGTGATGTCAAATGACACGATTGGAGTTGCTTATACAGTTGCACAGAGATTATAAGAAGAAGAGGAAACCTTTTTGTCATAGTACATACAAGTACATACATGAAATTTGACCTCTTTTAAGTATTTATTTTTAGGAGCAGTGGGCTGCTGCAAGCGCCTGGGGAGCATCTTGGGGTTTAGTGTCTAGCTCGAAAACCGGGGATCGAACCACCAACCTTGTGGTTAAACACCACCCTGCTTTACCCACTGACCTACAGTCACCCCGTTATATAAACCTTTTTTACTTAAAGGCAGGGTTGGTAAAAAACTTTAGAAACATTTTTTGTTATATATATTAAATTTGTTGAAATTTTCATTCTCTGATAAAAAATAAAGGGGAAAAAAACTGGTATCTGTGGCTGTCGCAAGACTGTAACAAGGCAAAAGTGAGCATGGCTCACATACTGAGTCACTGCTTGACCCCTGCTAAAGTAGGGCCAAAGGCTTTGCCCTTTTGGAAAAATTTCAAAAATGTTGGGCGCCCTAGACTTCTAACCTCCAAAAGACACAACTAGACCACACTGTCAACCATCATACCAAATTTGAAGTAGCTAAGTTTAATAGTTTTTGAGTTCTGCTCCGAAAACGAAAGTGTGACACGCGAACGGACGAACGGACGGAAGGACGGACACGTGGAGCGCTATATACCCCCAACTACGTTGTCGCGGGGTATAATAAAAACCGTCCAATCATTTAATTCGGCCCGAATGTAATAACGTCACCGGAGTTGTCCACAAGCTGCTAGCTTGACAGCTGTGAGTAACAATAGCCGCATGTTTGTTGTTGATATTCGTAATGATAATTTTTGGGGAGAGGCTTTGGTAGGAGGCCTGAGTCAGTGTTGCCAACTTGGCGACTTTCTCTCTAGATTTAGGGACTTTTGGAGCTAGTGCTGCTAGCTACTTTCATTGGAAAAGAATTGGCAACACTCGTTTTTCGGCTGGATCATTTTTAAAAATCTTGTGAACTCTTGCCAGTTTGTCAAGATCACCTACCCTGCCTTTAAAAAATCAGAGTCATGTGGTACTTGAGGTATTTCCAGGAGAAGAGCTGCTTAAAAGCTGAAAAAGAAAATATCTGAATGGAAAAAGAGAGGAAAGCAAATACATTGATGACAGCCCTTACCAAACAGAAGTTTATTCAGGTGTGCTATTAGTATACTTATTTTAAACTTAAAATAAGAGAGTATACTTTCATTTCATTTTTTATGTATTTATCAGAGATATACTTAAGTATACTTAGCTTGTACAGACAAGTATACAGTAAAGTCTAAGTATACTTGGCTTATACTTGTACTTAATCTTTTGATCGAGATATACTTAAGAAAAGTATTCAGTAAGTATTATTGCCTTATAGGCCTAAAGAAAGGCATACTTGGCTTGTAGTTGTGCTTACTTTTTGATAGAGTAGCCTGTTTAAGTGTGTGAGAGTTTGTGAACAAATCATTTGATTTGAATTTACTTCAATTCATCAAGAATTTTCTACGTTTTTGGATTCTCCGTTCACCGTGGAGGCATGCGAGAAAAAATTATATATTTCAAAGTCAAATAGCAAAAAGTAGCAAATATCTTTATGTAATACATAAATCTTTGGCTAAGTATAAGTTAAAGTATACAAAGTGTACTTTTATAAACTAAAAAGTGAGCTACAAGTATATAACTATTAAACTAATAGTATACCTATTCACTTGTAGTATAGTTCATAGTATAGTTGCAGTACAAAATACAACTTAGATGTAAACTAGTTGTGTACTCAAAGTTTACTGTTCTTACACTTAAAGTACACTTAAAAGTATACTTTTGTAAACTAAAAAGTGGGCCAATTTAGTCCCAAGAAGTATCAAATTAGTACACTTACAAGTATACTACTAGTACATTGATGTTAGTATACTTACTACATAAAGTAAGGGAAATATACTTGAACTTTACCTAAGTATACTTCATAAAATAAACTTGAAGTATACTGCTTTTTCGTAGTGGAAAACAAAGTCATTCAAGCAAAGTTGAGCGATTATTTAATTCTCCATCATGGATCCCATCATAACACCTGTTTGGAGTCTGTCTCATTTGAGCAGAACGCCATCATCCAAACCTCATTACAAAGTGACACTGTGAGCTTACAGTAATCTTTGCTGCATGGCTAAATGATTTATGTTTGAGTAGCTAAGACATTTAACTGCTGTTATGTATGCACTTTGAACACGATAATTGCAGGAAATATGAATTATATCAGCATCATTGGAATTCAATTTTCCCAGTACTAATTTACACAGAAGTTGTTCTTAAGCTGTTCAAAGACGAGGAACAATTACTGTGACGCAAAAGTATAATTTATGTTGCAACGATTAACTATGTCATTCAAATCCCAGTGGCTGGAGCGACCACATTTCAATTATTCACTTTATAGGTATTAACAGTTAACAGTTCCTCACATCGGTTTATTATCTATTAATATCAGTATCATATGATATTCTTCCCAGATACGCAGATACCTTTAACGACTGATAATGTTTCCCATGTGATCCTCCACGATAGCAGAAAAGAACGTCATTGACCATTTGTCAAACCCTGATGGAATTAGATCTAAAATATCAACAAGCACAGAAATAAATATCATGTGATAACATGGAAAAGGAGAGGCATCCTATTTTTTAAACAAAAATGATGATTTGTTTAAATTAAACGTTTCTTTAGTCTATCAGTATACCTCGATATATCCTCTTTTTTTAAAAAAAACTGTCAAGACATTCAAAACATCACAGTCAACTTCTCAGCTTAAGACAAAGCTTTGAACTAACATGCAGCACAGCAGAGAATTTGTTGCATTAACAACATTGGATGTGAAATTCTAGGTAATGAATTACAGAACAGGCCTGAGGCTCAGGGGGCCCTTTTTTCCTTTTTGAAGAGGCCGGTATTAAAGGGATAATTCAGGTGTTTTGAAGTGGGATTGTAAGAGGTACTTATCCATAGTAGGTGTATTACTTACAGCAGATGACGGTCGGCACCAACACATTCTCACTCCCGCCTCATCAAAATGCCGCCGCTTGGTCAGTGCCCCTCAGCAACGGGTACCCGCACGTTACATACATAGTGTCCTTTCAAAATAAACTTCCGTTTTCATAGGTTTAGGCAACACAACCACTCAGTTAGGGTTAGGAAACGGGTGTGGTTGACTTCACCGACTAGTGACTCACGGGACTGATGATACCAACAACTTACGTGACAAAAAAAGTCAACGTTACTTTTAGTTTCATACGGGACATGAACACCGGTCTCCTGGTTGAAAGTCTTGTGTTTGTTCATTCGTCACATATTGTTGCTAAATGTTGCCTCTGTGCGTCATTTCCGATGCCGAGTGGCATTTACCAAACGACGGTATATGACGAGTTGGGAGTGACAATGGGTTGTCGTCACACCCCCAGCTTGGAGAAACGGAGAGGAGCACCGACGCCAGAGCAAAGCAATACAGTGCTGTGGACGGGGACGGCAGAAAAAAAACTATTTTAGTCAACTAAAAGAAAGTCTCACCTAAAAAGATTGATATCCATTTAAGTGTACGCTATTTTTAAAACAATTTGCAAAACTCCTGAGAAATAATTAAGGATAGGCATTGACCTTGAATGGTTGGTCAGGATATGTCGTCAGGCAGCGAGTCTCGCAAGACTTCTTTTTAAAGTTAATTGTGGGTTGCCATCTAAACACAACCTCCTCCCAGAATTGCTCATGTTGATACTTTTGTCTTGTTCCGGAGGTCGTCTTGAATTTCCAGGGTAGGCACTTCAGCCAAAACTCTGAGGTTAAGTTACTTTTTAACCACGCAGAAGTACTTGAGTTCATTACATTTTCATTTGATCAGTGCTAGTATTTGATATAACATCTATAGAAAGGAAGGGTGGAGTCGGTGTGGATCTACTATGGCAGTAAGCTTTATTAAGGCTTTAAACAGCCTCTCTTTATCTCAAGCATGGAAAAAAAATTATACGTTTAGGTATAAAAATCTCACAAATATAGATGGAGACTGACCAAGAGAGGCACGGCTCTGCCTGCGGCAGGTTTTTGCTGTCTTTTATGCATGTGTGTCCAGGGGCCCATCGTCTTGTAATCAATCCATCCTTTGATGGTGCAAAATAAAGAAGCAGTAGCCGCATGGAACAGGACACTATGAAGGCAACTCTTTGAAATATCAACAGTGCAAACTGTTGAGGGACCTCAGCTAACAACAAGATGTAGGAGGGTTGCTTATTTCCTTAAATGGACTGCTTTGTTTTCTGTCCGTGTTTAACCGTGAATCCCCTCCAGCAACATTTTGAAAACATTGATATGACTTGACAGAGCATGCTGGCAGATGTCAAAGCGTTTTTTATTCTGAAATTGCTTTCCCACACTAATCAATTTCGAGGTCAAGGTTTACATGCAAGAAAACATTTTGACGAAACCAATGTTGGATTTTCTGACTATTTGGTTGCAAATGTTTCTTCACGCTGTATGAGAAAGGGCTCTCAGTTTTAATGGAAACATACTTGGAAATCTCTGGGCACAGCCCAGAGTGACTGGAGGAGCATTTAATCGGTTTAAAAAAAGAAAAAAACATTATGAAAATACTTCTACATTCATATCATGTGCAGCACTGCTCTGATTTGATCTGACTTGTGTTGCCGTTTGAAGACGTTATGTGATGTGTGGCTGCTCTGATTCCAGGATGTAAGCTTTTGTTCTGTATAGATTATGCTCTCAGTTATAATCAATGCATAATACCGTACCCAACCACCCTGTGCTCTAGTACTAGTACAATTTCTAGTGTTCAAGCTGTCATTTCTGTGACTCTGTGACTGATTGCCACGAACTGAATGTGAATTACCTCTTTCTCTCGAGTGACAGTCCCAGGGGAGGTCGGTTACTAACTGCGATCTTGTACCACTGTCACAAAACAGAATGCAACACCCACACCTTGATCACAACACCAAGAGAAACATCTTGATGTTCCTAACAGCTAATGATCATCTGACTTCAAAAGCCGACCATGGATTCACACTATGTCGACATCATTTCTAAAAGCAAATGTGGACGTGAGAGCTTACAAAAACACATTCTCAGCCCACACATGCAGACTATTTTTTATCATTTTGAATGACTTTTTATTAGGGCTGTCAAAGTTAACGCAATAATAACGCGCCAAAGAAAAATTGTTTTTAACGCCACTAATTTCTTTAACGCATTAATGCAATCGATCTTCCGGAGGTTGTAGCGGGCTCAGTTTGAAAGCTAGAGTGAAGATACTGGTATCTTATGAAAACTAAAAAACCTAAGGAATCCATTGGTACCAACCATGTCATACTGGCTTGTCAGGAAGGAGGCTAAATAACAAATTTGTGCTAAATTTTGGCAAGGAAAAACTGGCATGGCCATTTTCAAAGGGGTCCCTTGACCTCTGACCTCAAGATATGTGAATGAAAATGGGTTCTATGGGTACCCACAAGTCTCCCCTTTACAGACATGCCCACTTTATGATAATCACATGCAGTTTGGGGCAAGTCATAGTCAAGTCAGCACACTGACAGCTGTTGTTGATGATTTGAGCATATTGTTTCAGCCAAATGCAGTATCTGTGAGGGTTTCTGGACAATATTTGTTATTGTTTTGTGTTGGTAATTGATTTCCAATAATAAATATATACATACATTTGCATAATGCAAGCATATTTGCCCCTATCTGAGTATTAAATACTTGACAAATCTCCCTTTGAGGTACATTTTGAATAGATAAAAAATGTGCGAACAATTTGTGATTAATCACGATTAACTATTTGAATCGATTGACAGCCCTATTTCTTTTATTATTGTGAAGGCTCATATTGTGGGATAAAATAGCATATATGAATGGCTATTACATTTCTGAGCATATTTTGGGGTTTGAAAGTTATTTCGATATTCATATGGGAAAAGAAATCCAATTAAGAAAAGAGAGGACTGTATCTCAAGTGTAAGTTTGTGTTAGATGTAGCCCACATTATTCATTCACAGAGCAGACCAACATCATTATGGACAGCACAAAAAGATTTAATTAAATATAATGACTTGGAAACGCTAATCACACCAAAACAACAACCTGTGAGCATGCACTGTCTGCATCTGTCTGCACCAGTATATGAAAGGACATTATTTAACTGCTGTACATTTCCACGACTAACAGGCTGGTTATATAGCATATGCAAATTGTGGAGCTAAAATTAGCCATTAAACAAACAGGCCAATTATATGATGTTAGTAATGTGTCCTAGTTTGCCTATTATAATCCATTCATGATGTGAATATTAATAATCATATGAATGACAATGAATAACTCATCTAGCAGTTATCGATGTGATCTCCCATGCGAGATATCTAATTTTCCTCACCATATTTCCAGTTTTCCTAAAACCCGGAAATGAGTTAGCATTTTAGCACTTCCGGTTCCCTCGTCTGGAAGTCAATGGGTTTTTTGAATGGGTTTTTAGTTAGATGCCTGAAATAAGGTCTGTGTTTAACACAAGCTGAAGAGATTTTAACGTTTTGTTCTACGACATAAAATACATCAATAAATATCCCACTTGTGAATTTTGAAGCCTTTATGTGTCTTAAAAAAGGAGGTTGCTAACAAGTGGCTAAATGAGACTACTAAACGGCCATCACGCTACTCGTCCTCCTTTACTGCCTCGTTGTGTCGAATTCATGTGACTATGGTGTAGTTCGTTAGCTTTCTACTTCTGGCGATTGCATTAACACTTCAAAACTCATAAACGTGGTGTTCCTTTGTGAAGATTATCTTGTTGAACAAAACATTAAAGTATCATAAATGTGTGTTTAATACAGAGCTTATTTTCTGCAATAATCCAAAAGCCAATGGAACACTCCCGTTGGCTACGTCATCCCTGATATAAGGAGCTGGGCATGGCCATGGATGGCTTAACTGAAAACACATAAACACACAAAGCACCAGCCTTTTCAGCTAGCTACCATGCTGAAGCTACATAAAACTACACCAGTCAGTGCACATTATCACCCACTCTGTATAAACCCCTGCAACAGAAACGAAAGCACTTTAGCTGGCAAGCTAATAAACAAGCGCTCTGTTCAGCAGTAGGGGGCGGCGGGGCGTCAGGGCTCTGCGGACTGTCCGGTATGTCATCCACAGGAGGCAGGCCGCAGCTCATTGAAAGCAGTTCAGTTTTGCTGCTGGATGCTGGATATACTAAAGTATACAGCGGTTCTCGACCATGAATGTATTATGGGAACTGGATACAGCATTGGAGGCGGGGCCCCGTTCATTCCTATGAAAGTTGCTCAGTGGCGCATGATGCCTAAATGGCTCGACTTCCGTCTGGAAAAGTACCCGGATCTTGGGCACATGGAAACATGCGTAGTACCGTCTGCTCGGTCACATGACTCGGTCACGGGGTCCCAACGTCATGCCGTCGTCACGGCTTGCGCTCCAGCCTCGGTCTGGGTCTCATTCACATGAACAGAGGAAGGGAAATAACTCTGGATTTGGCTATTAGTGCGTTTTACAACTTTAAAAACTACATTTTTTAAATAAAGGTTATTAGAGTGTTCTTACTGGGAAGTTGATTCACCTCAAAAAAAATTATCCGCTGAGTTACAGACGTGTCTTTCCCAATGTAAGTCTATGGGAAAAAGTATTTTTGGGCCCAATGGCATCACCTGACTGACACGGACGTTGCAGTACCGCCGTTTGACCACTACGAAAGTCAGGATCGACGACCGGCGCTCTTCTTGGGGGCTTGTTCTCGACACAGCTGCAAGCACAATTCCTTGGGGACAAGCAATCAACCCGCTCTGAATGGCCACACGCTCTCCAAACGGGCACGAGCCCCCGACAACGCTGCAGGCAACAATACCGGGAGGCTAGCGGGAGCCAAGTAATCGGCCCGCTCTGATTGGCCACGATCTCCTAACAGGCACGAGCCCCTGACAACGCTGTAAGCAGCAATACCAAGAGGCTCCCAGGAGCCAGGCAATGGGCCCATTCTGAATGGGCACTGCACTGGTTTATAAAAGCCTTTGTAATTTCAGAATCATTTAATTACAACACTCGATTCTCCAAATTTGCATAAATTGAAGGACAGTTCCGCTGAATGCCACCGTCTGTCAGGACTTGAAGCTGAGAGTGCTCCTGCTGAGCGTCCTCTCACTCTGATCAGCGTGGACAGCACCAGTGGAAGCCGATCCAAGATAACAATCTGCAGCTGATCTCATGACGTGGCTGAATCCAATGACAATGCCACGGACGGTAGCAAAACATTAGTGTCTAAACAGCATTTACTGTTTGTCCCAGACGCAGTAGCACCCAATGATGAAACAGCCGACCGCTTTGTGTGTTCCGCGATCTAGCATGGCCGCCACTCCTGCGGTGGCATATCGTGGTGACTCTACTGTCTAACTGTGTTAACTGGTGACTTTCAGCTGAAAGCGTCCGTGGTTGCTCGTAGTTACTTATATAAAAAGCCGGCGTAGATAATAAACACAGATAAGTATGCATTTAAAATGGATTGAAGTCAAATTGAAGGCTTTTACGAGGGCGCCTACATGGTCTGTTCGTGTTTACAACAGCTGCGGTCACTACGAGCAACCGCGACGCATTCGGCTGAGAGTCACCAGTTAACACTTTGTACGTAGTCTGTTTGTGATGCCGACCGATTAGTGGTGTTTACTTTGTGGTCATTAGGTTGCCCTGGTTAGAGAGCAACGTTATGTTTCACAAAAACGCCACAGTTAATTGATTTGAGTTAATTGTGGGACCACCGCAGACGCCTTTAGCCCACCAACGTTAGCTACGCTACCTAAGCAGTGTTAACTTAGCTGATGTTACTTGTTTCAGGCTAACGTTAGGCAGCTGAAAACTGCTCAGGTTCCTCCCAAACCCAAAATATTTTATTGCAATTAATCGCATGATTGTCCATAGTTAATCGCAATTAATCACACATTTTTTTATCTGTTCAAAATGTACTTTAAAGGGAGATTTTGTAGAATATTTATTACTAAAACATGCTTGCTTTATGCAAATGTATGTATATATTTATTATTGGAAATCAATTATTAACAACACAAAATAATGACAAATATTGTCCAGAAACCCTCACAGGTACTGCATTTAGCATAAAAAATATGCTCAAATCATAACATGACAAACTGCAGCCCAACAGACAACAACAGCTGTCAGTGTGTCAGTGTACTTGACTATGACTTGCCCCAAACTGCATGTGATTATCATAAAGTGGGCATGTCTGTAAAGGGGAGACTCGTGGGTACCCATAGAACCTATTTTCATTCACATATCTGGAGGTCAGAGGTCAAGGGACCCCTTTGAAAATGGCCATGACAGTTTTTCCTCGCCAAAATGTAATGTAAGTTTGGAGCGTTATTTAGCCTCCTTCGCGACAAGCTAGTATGACATGGTTGGTACCAATGGATTCCTGATGTTTTCTAGATTCATATGATGCTGGCATCTTCACTCTAGCTCCGTTATAACGAAAGATCAATTGAGTTAAATAAATTAGTTGCGTTAAAACGAATTTGCGTTAACGTGTTATCGCTAACTTTGACAGCCCTAATAGAAAGTAAAGGTAAAGGTGTAAAATTGCACACTTCTTAGGACAGTTTGCATTCAAACATGTGTGTATTGTAGAGTCAAGGAATTGCATATTGATGTAGTTTGGTTTCTTATTTTATAGTTAATGTTACTAAATACCTGATGGGCATAGACTGATACTGGTACAGTTAACATTTTGAGGTCCACAACAATCCTGTTATAATGTCTTATGCATCTGTATATACATGTGTTAAGCGATTAATTGTTCTTCAAATAGGCTAGTTGTCCTTAAAAAGCCTTAATTTGATATATCTTATTTGATATACATTGAATGTAAGGAACAAAACATTTACTTGGAACAAGTTTACTCAAGTTTAAAAACACCACACGGAGGCAGCCATTATATGAGGGTGGCCGTGGCCCCCCCTGACCACCCCTTGGTGATGCCAATGCCCAGACTTCACTAAAAATAACAACATTATCACCATTCATGTCACGATTAAGCTTCTCTTGGCTTGTAGCCTAAAGCTAATTATTACACGGCTTTGTTGAATACTCAGTTCTGATTGGTCAATCACGGCGTTCTGCGGTCTGTTATTGCTTTATAACAGACAATTGCTATGTATAGCAGACCATTGCTATGGGTGAAGTTCTGATCTCAGACTCTGGAGGATCGTTTTTGTGTCAAATTATTGATTTCTTAAGTAAGAAGCCATGTAATAAGCGTTAACAAATAAATAAGTGACCAACAATGACAAAGGTACATTACCCCTTACTTAATTGTAGGTAGTTGCCACCAACAGCAACTTGAATGCAACATCAAAACAAAAAAAACAACAACAAAAAAAATAAAAGAATAAATCTAGCAGTAAATTATATATATATATATATATATATACCTATATATATATATAGGTATAATGTCCAAATTTCCACAAAGAAATGTGACAAAAAGAGATCCACTGGTGTGCTACATGCATGTAACATTGTGCAGCCATTTTCAAATGATGTTGTGTTAAAGCCAGCTGGTTCTTATGAGTCACTATTTACATGAGCATTAATAAAGTGATTTCTCGCGTCACGCATCTCTCCCTCCTCAGAGAGAAGCCTACATACTTGTCATAATGTACGCCAAATAATGGCACTGAAATGAGGCGAGTTTTTGTTCCCCCAGCTGGAGATGTGTTTATCAGGAGCCAGATTCAGGTCAGTCCGTAAAAAGGCAGCTCCTCGTCTCACGCTGAGTGATGCTCGCTGCTGCTTTGGTGACTAATCTCTGTGAGAAAAATGATATTTTCTGAAGACTTTACAGCGACAATTAGACTGAAGAAGAATAGCATTTCATGCACAACGGGGGGGCGTCCATAAAGTTTTCTTAATTATAATAAATCACTGGTCTCGCAGCTTTCCCTGTGTTGCTCATATTGCTTTGTTTTTGTGCCACACAGTGTGACATGTGAGCCATGCAGCATCGAAGCGCTCCGTGTTTGTGTTTCGACTCAAAGGGAAGCTCTATCTGACTGGGGTTCTATATCTAAACTGTGAAATAATGGCTACAGCACAGCAAGTCATAGCTACAGTAAATATAATGAATGCATAATACAGCATTTCTCAACAGACATCAGGACTGCTGACAAAGTTGCAAAGGGCAGTTGTTTTTTAGTACACATGCCGCACAGCTTCAAGTCTATTACAGACAAAAGCTATTATTCATTCATTAATTATCTGTAACCACTTATCCCATTCAGGGCTGGAGCAGATCCCAGCTGACATTGGGCGAAGGCGGGGTACACCCTGGACAGGTCTCCAGACTATCACAGGGCTGACACATAGAGACAGACAACCATTCACACTCACATTCACACCTAAAGGGCAATTCAGAGTCCCAAAGCTATTAAAACAGTTTTATTCCCCATGTGAAACATCCTCGTTCACCAGTTTAAGACGTGCAAAATACAGGTGGTTGCCCATAAGGTTTAGTTTATCCCCTAACTGATGATTTGGGGGAAGTTTATAATAAAATTCATATACATTTAATATGATTTATAGGTTTATACGAAGCTGTTAGTAGTTGATCTTGATATATTAAGTAGAAAATACCATATAAATATCACAAACAAACCTTGAAAATAACATGAAGCTGCAACATGCCAGCAAATTCTGGTAATTCACTGCAAACTCTGTATTTAGTACCGAAGACAAACATGAAGTTTCCATATAAAATGTCATAGTGGCAAAAAAATAAGAATCAATTATGATGATGTCACTATAAAACTGCACCCCCTTGAAGTCTAGCCTATGTAAAAAACAGCTGTTCTATAAATGACAAAAAAAAAAAAATGAATGTAAAAATGCAAAGAGGTGGCGGTGAAATCCATCTTGAGTGGGGAGATAAAGAATGACTCACCTCTCGCAGCAGCTGTGACTCAAATCCTTCCCACAAGTGGCTTAGATGAACTGGATGGTGCCTCTGTGGAGCTCAGAACCGGTGGATTCATGCATCGTGTGAGAGAGAGGGAGAGAGAGAGAGAGAGAGAGAGAGAGAGAGGAGGGAGGGTGAGTAAAGGGAGGGAAGAGGAACCCCCCCTTCAGATCTGACAGTGTGAACACGACACGCAGCTACTGCCAGCAATTTTGAGCCGTCTCCCTCACAGTGGGTTGAAAAAGAAGCAGCAGCCAAAAGCACCAGCCTCCCTCCATGTTGAAAATATGCCGTCTGTAAGGAGCTCCATCTTAAAAGAATTTAGCTCTTAGATGTGACTTACTGAAGTGCAGCGAATTCCAGTCTGCAGTACAGTGAGAAATGTAATGAGCAGCAAGAGGAAGAAGGAAGATATTTTAGTACAACTTTAGTGGATTTCATACTAGCTGTACTGACAGACAAATCGAATCACCTAAGTATCGCAATTTCTTTTTTTTACGATTTTGAAATCGATTTTTTTAATGCCAGAATCAATATATGTGCTTCATTTGAGTCTATGCAGAGGTAGAAGGAAGTTACCACCTTTATTGTCGTAGTCTGAGCAGTGTGACGTCATATCCGTTTCCGTATCCGTCAACCAAAACAAACCGCAGCCGGCTGCCGCAAGCCGAAGCGGAAAAAAAAGCAAACGATGAGGCTCTACCTAGATACAACCTGCACCCTCACATGTTAAATCCAAAGTGGTAAACACTACACATCCAGTAAAGTATGGAAACACTTTGGGTTTCACACATTGACAGGAAAAGCAGAGCTAGACATCACAGCTAAAGCTGCATGCTAACTCTGTCACGGACAGGAAACGTATCACGGTAACGTGAGGTCAAGCCGGTCGCCACTCTCATCTCCGTGGTCAAATGGTCCGACGCTACAACTGTAGAGCACCCATATACTGACATTTATGTTAAATGCATTCAAACGGCCCCGATGGAGCTGATCATGGAAGTATAAAGAGAACCCGATGGAAAAATCCCATTGGCTTTTTGTTGAGGGAACCCAGGGCGACGATAACTCCCTGGATGGTTTACAAAAATACGTCAATCCCTGCAGCATTCTATACCATTTGAATTCATGAAATCACAAAGACATCATTATTTTTCTCCTCGACAGCCAACAAGGATGTCTTGTTTTCACAGGCTGAGTGGTGGAGTGGCCTTGTGACTAGTAAAGTAACTCTGATGTATAAAACAACTGGAGTTTTAATAGAAATCCGAGCAGAAGTGTTTTTGCTCTTTCCGTGTACAACACTTTACATAACCAGCATGTTTTGGTTGGCTGTTGCTTTGTTTTTCTTTGGCTTCCTATAAAAGCATATGCATGATCAACAGGAAAGGGAAATACTCCACCCTTAGCAATACAAAGGTGGTGAAACTATACTATATGTTCCTTGCTATAGACCTGATGGAACAATGAAAACCTAAACATAATGTAATTAACAGCAGAGAATACCTTCACTCATTTGCAAAACTAATATACTGCACTGATACAGTCAGCACCTAAATTCAATGGAAGTTATATATAAAGACATTTTTGCACTGTGAACTAATTAACCGACACACTGCCAGTTCAAAGTAATGTCTCAGAGGCAATTGGCTTGATTGTGTTCTGCTTTTCTTTTCTTTTTTTACCCTCCACATCCGCCAAACAAGCTGCCCATTTTTTTATCTCCTTCATGCAGCAAAGGGGGCTTTAAGCACAAACTGGAAAGGATGTTAATTACAAGTCTGCACAGATACAGTTCTACTGCAGAACGTCACAGTTTCTTTGCTGCTTTTATTGTGCACAAGACATACAATGCATGTTTGTGTGTGTGTTTTTTTCTGCTTTATCAATCCAGAACACAGAGTTCCTTCAGAAGCTCAACATATTTATATATTTTCTCCTCCTTTCACCTTTGTTTTCTTAAATGTGAGCAGCTCTTTGTACGAGCTGTATTTGCTATATTGAACGTGACATTCAGGGTGTCCAGCAAATGTTTGCATTACCACGAGCATGACTTGTTTGACATTATAGAGATGAATAATGCACTCTGTATCTCAGATTGAATGCAGTTCCCACGCATGAAGATCTTTAACCCTCTGAGTCCCACAATAGACGTACAAGGGGTCTTTATAGGGGGAGATAGCAGGTCAACAGTAGATGTCACATAGAAGTGGTGTACATCTTCTGAAAGCTGGGAACCTGGAGATTAATTTGAGATGCAGCTCAGCACGGTGTGTCAAGTTGTTCTAAATCAGAAATAAACATGAATTCATTATTTAAAATGAATTGTAAAAGTGTATAAGGGTTTAGAACATTATGATAGAAGTATATGATGGTCACCCCCGTGCTTTATTATGTCTCATAAGTTGTTGCAGCAATTATTGGGTTGATACCATTTGTTACACAGATTTGGTGCTAAATTTAACCATTTTTTAATCTGTCGAGAATTGATAAAAATGATTAATAATCCCTCCAAAATACCACATTAAGACACCAAGACCTCGAGGAACACCATAAAAAAAGCCATGCTGTGATTTGGAATCAAAATCTTTTGACATTTGTAGATTTCTGCAAGAATTGCATTATTCGGCGATTGGATGGCGAGCACTTCTGTTGTGTCAACTGCTCAGAAACCCCCTTATTGTCAATCTACCTAGGAAAGCCATCCATCCTCTGAATGCTCTAGGTCAGTGGTTCTCAAACTTTTTTCACCAAGTACCACCTCAGAAAATATTTAGCTCTCCAAGTACCACCATTATGACCGATGTTAAAATACAGTAGCATAGGCCTACCCTATTCAGCAATGCACAGTTCACGCAGGAGACAAATTTATTCCTAATAAGTATGTTACTTATTGTTGACTTTTGTCAAAGAGGGAGCACTACAACTGGCACTGAAACTCTTCCACACAACTCTCATACTACGCAAGAGGCAGCCTCTCACACTAGACCTGCATCATATGAGGAACATCTGCCATGTGCAATAACACTGTTCAATATTGCGATGACGATATGACTTGCGATAAATAAACAAATATTGAAGTGTGCATATTAGATATACATATACATATACTGTATTTTAAAATATAACTGGGCTAAATGTTGTTTCTAGAGCAGCAACAGTAATGTTTACAGCAGCAAATTCACCAGATAAACTCCTTAATATCTCACTGGAAACAATCTAACATGTTAATAAAATAAAACATATTCCTGACATGAAAATACTGAGTGAAGTTTATAAAGACTGAAGAACACAGACATCAGGCAGTATCAGTCCTTCCTCCTGTCCTCTACCCTCCTGCCCTCTGCCCTCCTGTCCTTTGCCCTGCTGTCTTCTGTCCTCCTGTCCTCTGCCCTCCTGTCTTCTGCCCTCAATATGACTCATATGTGACAAATAATAAATAATAACACAGAGGCTCAGTCTGCAGCGCATCACCGCTTCACGCCTTCCATTCCATCACAATAAACTCCCCGGACACAAACACTGGATCACTGCTGACCAGGGAACTAAAGTCAGTTCATAATAATTTTTAAAAAATATTTCAGAGATTCCTCCGCGTACCACTACAAAGAGCTCGCGTACCACCGGTGGTCCACGTACCACAGTTTGAGAACCACTGCTCTAGGTCTGTAGTTTGTGGTTGTAAAGCTTCATGAGGCTGTGATTATCTTAGAGGTCACCACAGGTCATTTTATACAGTGAGGTCAAGTTTAAAAAATAATGGTCTCAATACAATGAAACGGCTACTACAGGGACTAACATCATCACACATAAATACAGTTGGACTCATTGGATCCACAAGAGTCTCGGCTTTACAGTAATACCCAATTTATGTAATTCTAAGACTGTTTAGGGACCCCAGTATGCAGAAATATTTAAACACATCATTTTAGAATAGGAGAAAATAACACATTTATACTGTATGAAAAAAAAACTGAAAGGTTTTTTGCCCAAACCACCAAATGATACGATCATATGATATCTGTGTCTTCACTCTAGCCCTAAAACTACTACTGGCCTCTGAAGGACAGTAAAGTCAGTCAGCGGGCTCGTATTTCCTGCAAGAAAAATTCCCTTGAAGATGCACAAATGTCACACTGTTTGAGAAAAAAAAACAAGAAAAGAATTTCCGGGCGTTTGATGCCGAGCATCGGGACGACAAAGGATGACTTTTATAAAAGCGTGTGTTGTTTAAATCGCTTTGATCAATTGAGTGCTTCCTTCATAATTACTTCCCCCTACATTGACTAGAGACACCTGATTCATTCAATTGATTCAACATTGTATTATTATCTATTCCATTTATAGCTGAACTCTACTCAAATGTTACTTCCTTTTGTTTTCACGGCACTAAATATGTTTCTATTTATGAAACCTTCCACGTCCTACTAAAGGTCTGTTGAATAACAATATTGTAATGTGCCGAAAAAAACTGCACCCACACGCTCCTCTCTCATTCATTTGCATTTACACAGTATATGAGCAGGAGCTGAGGCTAGACCATTGTGTAGTGAATGTCCGCGGTGGGTTCGGCTTTAGATGAGAACCCCCCTGCCCTCAGTGACATAACAAGCCGGTATGATGTTTATGAGCTTATGTGGTTAATACATCTGCGTATGTGCGTGCTTCCTCCTCAAATTCCAACAAATTCATTACACCAAATGAAAGATGCATTTAAGAGATGCTCATGGGAGGCTACATTAACCACGTCTGAGCGTCCTGAGTGGCAATTAGATCCAGGAGATGTGCAATCTCCAGCCAGCCCTCCCACTAATCTGTTTATTTTTTTTTTTTTTTGAAAACTACTAAGCCTCCAAAGAAGAACCCACTGGAGCAATTTAATTATCTAATAGCGGAGGAGACGCGTTCATGGCTTTTCAGTTAGTGAGTCATCAAACTTAATCGTCTCTTTGCATTTTGTATCACAGCAACACGGCGTTATGTCAGCACCTCTGCCATATGTTGCATTTACCAGTAATGAAAACCTCAATCATATATCTTTTATCTCTCCCCTTCTTTGCTTCCCTTTCGTCCTTGGAATTCCTTTCTTGCCTCTTCTTCTGCTAATAGAAATCTCTTATCTGTCTTAGCTGTGGCAAAGGTCGAGACAGCATTCAATCATGATTGCAGTAAATACAAAGATGCAGAAGATTTATAACTCGAGGGCACACTGAAGTGAAAATAGCTCTTTATTTAGTTATTAACCACTTTAAAGCGTTGGAAGGTGGTTGTGAAAAGGTTGCTTCTTCACATACTGTAGCAGAATGGGTGGCTGTATTCATAGGGCTGTCAAAGTTCGTTTTAACGCCACTCATTTTTTTAACGCATTAACGCAACATGCAATTTCTTACCTCGCAGCGGGCTCAGTTTTAGTTTCAGTTTAAGCTAGAGTGAAGATACTCATAAAGGAGGTTAAATAATGCCGAGCAAGTCATTTTCAAAGGGGTCCCTTGACCTCTGACCTCAAGATATGTGAATGAAAATGGGTTCTGTGGGTACCCACGAGTCTCCCCTTTACAGACATGCCCACTTTATGATAATCACATGCAGTGTGGAGGCAAATCATAGTCAAGTCAGCACACTGACACACTGACAGCTGTTATTGCCTGTTGGGTTTGAGTTTGCCATGTTATGATTTGAGCATTTTTTTTTTTTTTATGCTAAATGCAGCACCTGTGAGGGTTTCTGGACAATATTTGTCATTGTTTTGTGTTGTTAATTGATTTCCAATGATAAATGTATACACACATTTGCATAAAGCAGCATATTTGCCCACTCCCATGTGGGTAAGAGTATTAAACACCTGACAAATCTCCCTTTAAGGGAGAATATTTTACCAGCCCTAATGAGGGCCCTCCCTTGACCCAGGCCAACTAAGCCGTTGTTCCCCGGTATCGGTGGCCCTGGTTATGATAACTGATACTGTCGCTAATTAGAGGGACATAAGAGATAATACCTGAGGCTGTCCAATGCTAATTTAATAGCCATATATTAATTTATAATGAGATCACAGTTTCCCACTGAGGCTAAACACAGCACGCTCTTCACCAGGGTCTCTCTCCCAAGCACCGTGTCTACTATAAGGTCGTGCACGTGGACCAATAAGTGGTGCTTGAAATCAGGTACTCTGTAGCACGGCAGATGAATGAACACAGATGTTCCTGACGTCCTACGAAAGCCCTCTCAAAATCCTCTTCACAGCGCTGCTGGTCAGCTTCCCTTTGAGGTCGGTAAAACAAGCTCTGTGAAAACTGCGAGAGGGCAGAGCCGAAGAAAGTCCTCCGCTTGGAACGAAGCCTGAGGCTGTTTGGGATGTTTTCAACCTTTCCCACTTCACCTCTCCTTAGTTCATATTCCAGTGGTTTCACGTCTCGCCCACTCGCTTTTCTGTCGATTCAGTGTGACTCTTACAGCACTTACTGCCGGCCCTCAGCACTGAGCTTGTTAGAGCACTTACTCCTCCAGTGTTTGGCTGTATATGACCAGACTGGCCACAAGTTTCTTTGGTGTATTACCAAGAGAAAAAATGTTGTTCTAACTCACACAAGCTCTGCCCTCTACTGGACTCTACTGGACCCTACGTGTAATACTCTCCTGCAATCACACGCACACGTTCGCACCCTGAGATTTGCATAAACGCGGCCGTCCAATTAAGACATGCCTATAACTAATACGTGCGTTACCACAGTATATGAGGCGGCATCCAGCACTACCTGGCACCCCACGCAATCTTCAGCGAGCGGCGCAGGAGCAGCAGGGCCCCCCTTGGCAGCAAGCCCCCAGGAAGAGCGCCGGGCTTTGAAGCAAATTTCCGTAGTGGCTAAACGGCGGTACCATACAACTTCTGTGTCCGTCACGTGATGCCATTGGGCCCAAACAGACTTTTTCCCATTGACTTACATTGGGAAAGAGATGTCTGCAACTCAGCGGATAATTTTTTTTTAGGTAAATCAACTTCCCAGTACGAACACTTGAATAGTCCTTATTTAAATCATTAGGTCCTAAAAGTTGTAAAATGCACCAATAGCTGAATTAGTTATTTCCCTTCCTCCGTTCATGTGAATGAGACCCAGACAGAGGCTGGAGCGAGGGATGGGAGGCGGAGTTAAAGGAAACACTACTGCGCCTGCTCTATGGGCCCAATGGATGACCACGATCTTTTCCTTAACCTAACTGAGTGGTTTTATTTTGAAAAGACTGGAATGGAAATTGACACGTTGCTGGACATTTGTAGGAAAACGCACGAAAAATACATTGTTGAGCATCACAAAAAAATGGAACATTTTTGTCAATGTACACGAATAAGAGAGATTAAATTTCTTGACTATGTCTTTATATGTATATATACATGTGAATATACTGTATATATGTATACTTTTGTAATAAATGATTGGTGGTTCTAATTGTAACAACAAACATAGTCCCTTTGCTTTCATACACGTTTATATAACCATCTTTTCTACATTTTTTAAATGTATTTTAATTTTTAATTATTATTATTTTATTTGTATTATTATTATTATTATTATCATCATTATTATTATCATTATTATTATTATTATTATTATCATCATTATTATTACTCTTTTAATTATTATTTATCTATTCGTTCAATTATTTGTTGTTATTTTCTCCATTTTGTTTACTCTTTGGCTGTCTGGAGAGGGTGGAGGGTTGTGTTTTTGTTGGAACGTGTGTAATTTTGTTGAAAAACATATAAAGACAGTTAAAAAAAAGAAAAAAAACAAATTGTGACTATTTTACGAACTGCCGTGAGACCGTGTCGGTTTATTTGACACTTAGGAACTTTCTATTCAACATTTAGTTTGTCATTATCAGACAATCGAAGAGAGGGAGGTGAACCAGCATGTTCCTGTAAATGCTGCTCTAAACATGTGGACCCAGAGGGAAACAGCAGCACTGCAGAGGATAGGAGCATTAGCCCCACACAGTCAACTTCACAATATGTGTTCATAAACATGAACAGTCCTACTGCATAAACACCAGTATAATGAATGTATCAGTGTAGGAATGATGTGAAAATATATGATTTGTATGCTGTGATTATTTTTGTGCAAACACTTCCCATATTGATGTGTGGGATGTCTCCTCCATCACCCTCTGGGAGCAGGGATGGAATAAAAATCGACCCTGGTCCACCCACACAGATCATGTCATTAAAAGAGATGTGTGGGCAAGCGATTAAAATATTTAGTCACGACAAATTAATCGCATATTTTTTATCTGTTCAAAATGTACTTTAAAGGGAGAGAGCATGGAAACGGCTTCTGTGCTCTACTGTATTCTGTCGGTGTAACTGTATTTTATTAAAATATATCTTATCTATAGGCTACATATCTACAGACTATCAGACGAGGCACGGGAAGTGCATTATTATCATACTGTCAGAGATGTGTTGATGTTTTTGTTCCGCTGCTTTGCACAGAGCTGATACCCGCCCACTACTCGCTCTCTCTCATCCCCGGCTCTCTGGAGCTCTGTACGCCGCTGTTTCCTGGCAAAGGCAGCGGTGCAGCGGTCCCCAGGGTCCTCCGGTACAAGAACCTTTTATTTTGATGTTAATAAAATGAACCCAAATTCACGAATATGTAGAATATTACCACAGACATTCATGTAATATTATGTCACAACGTCTGCTGTGTTAGCCATGTGTTTACTACGTGTTTATTTGCATATAGAGCGGGTAAGTGAGATCAGATCACAAGTGGAGACACATGTGGAGACGCATTCTAATGCCAGGTGTGAACAGACGTACTTAGAGCTGTCCACTTGTGTTCGGATCACTCAGGACGCATGTTAATGCAAGATCTGAATAGGGCCTTTATGACAAGTTGGGATGTGAACGTGTTGGAAGGGGTTACCGGAGGGTGGGTGCTACGCTTCCGCAACGGCGCTGTTGGTCGGACCGCGTTATCGGCTGTAACTGCCGCATGAGAGCATTGCAGAGCAGCTGGCCGTGACCTATAGCCACCAGAACGACACTCCATGATACTAAAATGATGGCGTACATTTGAATGCTTCAATGTTTCTTTGAACTTTTCGACCCCCTCTTCACATTTGTTATGAAATGACATTTCCACAGAAATGAAAGGCAGCGGGCAGATCCACATGACAATGTAATCACATGTGATTGGCCGTGGGGTGAGAGACAGGGAAGATAGATCTGAGGGAGATGACAGTCACCCACAATGTATCCTTCACAGCCCTCAACATCCCACAAAGCCACTGCATGACGCAAGTCATGTAAAAATCAGGAC
>CAKAOH010024019.1:0-14233 GCA_916701665.1 Sebastiscus tertius
CGCCTCCCACACACACACACACACACACACACTCTCAACCTTTCCTCCACCCTAAGTTATACAGCTTGAAAAAAAAGCCAAATCCAAGGTGAGGACAATATTTTGCTTTCAAAGCAAGATGCAGTCTTTCCGAATTCGTCATCAAATTAAACCAGCCTGGTAACAAAACCTCCATCTGACTGTGTTTGATTCGAAGGTATCTTTTATACACGTTCCCGAGAGGTCCATAAATTTCACCCGCCCTGTTGCACGGCGAGCCATCGACCGGTTATCAGTCATGTGTCTGGTGAAAAACATGTTTTCATGGCCCACTTGATTATTGAGCATACACTCGTGCCAAATCTGAGATAAAAGCTTTAAAAGGAGCGCCGAGGAGGCGTTTGCCAGCTTGTATTACCACAATCTATCATTCTCTGATGTTTTGTGCGCTGCACGAGAGAACTGCCCGAGCTTGTGTTACCGCCGCGCCGGAGAAAGCCACTTTACAAGAACAATAAATAGCAAACACAAGAGATACACCGAGAGAGAGAGAGCAGCGCTGAGGACCAACAGTGGGCCGCTCTCACATTTCAAAAGCTTGTTTGAAAGTCTGGGAGGGGAAGTGGATTGTAGTGGGTCCATATCCATAAATATCTGTTACATTCGATCTGTTACTCATATCAGGGCGGCGGCGAGCGCGAGCTTTATGATGTGTGATTCGATGCATGGTGGAAAGAAGAAGTGCTGTATTTTCGTCCCGTGTCTTTTACCGCAGCAAGGTCACAGAAGTGGTTGATGTGAAAAACACACATATTGGTCTCGGTAGTACAGGATGTGACCTTCTAAACCACTTTCTTGCTCTTGACGTTGTTTTCAGACAGACATTAGCAATGTGTGACTAAACCCACTCATTCTTTTCAAAAAGACCTATGTTGGAAGTTTATTGACACTGTATGCATATAACGAGAGCAAACTGTACGTTTCCTGTGAACACTGAGGCTTATTTTGAAAACACACTATGCATGTAACAAAAGGAGACCGTACGCTTCCTGTGAACAAGGACGTTTATTTTGAAAAGCCACTGCATGCATGTAACGAGAAGAAACTGTACGTTTCGTGTGAACGCATAATTGTATTTTGAAAAGCCACTGCATGCATGTAACGAGAAGAAACTGTACGTTTCCTGTGAACACATAATTTTATTTTGAAAAGCCACTGCATGCATGTAACGAGAGGCAACTGTACATTTTCTGTGAACACAGAAGTTTATTTAAAAAACACTACATGCATGTAATAAGAGGGAACTGTATGTTTCCTGTGAACACAGAAGTTTATTTTGAAAAGACACTGCATGCATGTAATGAGAGGAAACTGTACGTTTCCTGTGAACACAGAAATATATTTTTGAAAAGCCACCGCATGCATGTAATGAGAGGAAACTGTACGTTTCCGGTAAACATAGAGGCTTATTTTGAAAAGACACTGCATGTATGTAACAAGAGGAAACTGTACGTTTCCTGTGAACACAGAAGTTTATTTTGAAAAGACACTACATGCAAGTAATGAGAGGAAACTGTATGTTTCTGGTAAACATGGAGGTTTATTTTGAAAAGACACTGCATGCATGTAACGAGAGGAAACTGTACGGTTCCTGTGAACGCAGAAGTATATTTTGAAAAAAACACTAAATGCATGTAACGAGAGGTCACTGTATGTTTCCTGTGAACATGGAAGTTTATTTTGAAAAGACACTGTATGCATGTAACAAGAAGAAAACTGTTCACTTCATGTGAATGCTGAAGTTTATTTTGAAAAGACACTGTATGCATGTAACAAGAGGAAACTGTACACCTTCTGTGAACACGCAAGTTTATTTTGAAAAAAACATGTAACGAGCTGAAACTGACACGCCGTCCCTGACAGGTCCATAACTGAAACTAGGGGGGGGGGGGACACCTAGAGCGTCATAGTTTGAAGTGTAGTGCCACTCACCATGCATCAATATTTGATGATTTGGGAGTGAGAATGCGTTGTTAAAATGTCAAAGTATGTTATCTAATGCACACCTGTTTCAATAAACCTAATGCTGACAAAGAGCATGAATTCAATTTATTTTTCTAAAAGGGAATTTTATCTGTGTTTTTTATTGTTATTACATTTATTTTACTATAATGGGCTGTAAAGCATTCATTTTTTACTCATTTGCAAATTTTCTCTTTTTCTGTCTATAACCAGAGGCTATTTTTGAGCTGTCGTCGTTGCAACCAGACCCCCCTTACAATAGGGCTGTCAGTGTATTCTTACACTAGTCCTAATTCTCTGAACTCAAATCAATGCAGTGATGAAGCAGTGAACTTAAAGGTGACAAGGAAAAGCTTTAATTTGTGTAATTTGTTCTTCCTTTAAGACCTTTTATTCATATTCAGTAGCTTATATAAGTGTGATGCTTATTACTAGGATTGCTCCATTATGCCTCACACTTACTACACATACAGTACAAACCCATTAAGACATGACATGTTAGCTCCTCTGCAGTATGCATGTGTGTCTCCAGCTATACCGTGCGCTGAATAACAAGCCTGATGCCGTTTCACACGGGGAAGCCTGACATTTTCATTTTCGCCGTGGCGTTAAGTGTTACCTTACCCCGGGCCTGTCCCACCTCGACACGTGGCTGCGTCTGGAGGGGAAAGCAAGCGCACGCCGGCTGCACGCTGTCATCACTCACACCTGACTAAAAGGCCGCCGGCCCATTCACGGAGATAACAAACAAATTCAATTGGTGGAAAGAGGCAGGCGAAAGCTGGTCTTTCAACAATCCCTAGATGACAGTAACAATAATGATGACCAAGAGAGGACACGTGGCCTCACACACACACACACACACACACACACACACACACACACACACACACACACACACACAATGACACACCGAACACGCCACACATGCGTCGTCCTTATGTCGTTACATCAAAAGGGAGATGATGCAGTTTATTGCCGTCTTTGTACCATCATGTGTGTTGCACCTTGAGCTGCAGCCTGAACACATGGAAGAGTAGGTATTAGGAAAATCTATATTTTCTTCGCCGAGCGTCATTGTCACCGTCACTGAGCAGCGAGTTCTAAGAGAGAGAGAGGAGATCAAAGGCGAAGTGGAGCGATGGCCTCTGGCGGTGGAGACTCGCCCCGTCGAGGAGGTGAAGGACAAAGTCTCTCAGCGCTCGCTCGCTCCCTCCTCCTCCTATTGCTTACTTTCAACCCAACCCAGGCTTTGTTCACCTTGTGCTTTGAAGCAGACTGCACACTTCATGTCCTAATTTCACTTGTCACAGTCGCTTACGCTTACTCTAACTACAGACGTGTTTTCCATCCAACTCTTCCCGTCCTTTTTTTCTCTTTGCTGCCGTCTGCCTCCGTAGCTTCTGGCGGGCCACGTGGGATCGTACGCTGATCTGTGATGTCACTCTGATTGTCGTACATCAAACCGGCAATACGTCAGAGTATATTCTTTCATCATCACCCCCACCTTTTGTTTGGGGGAAAACGATGGCAACGACGTAAAACAGAGGAAGTTGAATCATGTCCACAAACTTTAAATTTAACCCTCTGAGACCCGCGGGCGATTCCCGACTGATTTTACTGTCTTTTCAGAGGCTGTTGCAGGTTCAGAGCTAGAGTGGAAGGTTTCATATGAAACTAGAACACCTGAGGAATCCATTGGTTCATGCAAATACTGTTGGAAAGGAGGTTAAATAACACTCCCAAGTTAGGCTAAATTTTGGCGAGGAAAGACTGGCATGGCCATTTTCAAAGAGGTCCCTTGACCTCTGACCTCAAGATATGTGCATGAAAATGGGTTCTATGGGTACCCACGAGTCTCCCCTTAACAGACATGCCCACTTTATGATAATCACATGCAATTTTTTGAATACAGTATAAATGTGTTATTTTCTCCTATTCTAAAATGGTGTATTTGAATAGTTCTTCATACTGGGGTCCATAAACAGTCTTGGAATCACATAAATTGGGTATCACTCTAAAGCTGAGGCTCTTGTGGATCCAATGAGCCCAACTGTATTCATGTGTGATGATGTTAGTCCCCGTAGTAGCCATTTCATTGTAGTGAGGCCATTTTTTTGAAACTTGACCTAAATGTATAAAATGACCTGTAGTGACCTCTAGGATAATCACAGCCTCATGACACTTTACAGCCACAAACTAGAGACCTAGAGCATTCAGAGGATGGATGATTTTCTCTAGATAGATTGACAATAAGGGGGTTTCTGAGCAGTTTCCAGAACAGAAGTGCTCGCCATCCAATCGCCGGAAAATGTAATTCTTGCAGATATCGCCTAAAGTCAAACGTTTTTCATACTAAATCACAGCATGGCTTTTTCTATGGTATTCCTCAAGGTCTTGGTGTCTTTGGAGGGATTATAAATCATTTGTTTCAATTCTCGAGTTTTAAAAAAAATGGTTAAATTTAGCACCAAATCTGTGTAACAAATGGTATCAACCCAACATGAGACATAATAGCGCATTGGAATGGCCATCATATACTTATATCATCATGTTCTACGCTCTTATACACTTTCACAATTTATTTTAATTGATTACACCACTTCTATGTGACATCTACTGTTGACTACTTATCTAACCCTGAACATCCCCTGACTCCCACCATTACCCTTCTAAAAAGGAGGGTCTAATGGTAATGGGATAAGTTGTTCAGATTCAGAACTTACTGTTCTTTCTGTTCATTCCCTTTTTCAGCACGCCCTTTCTCCACCTAGCTGCTTGTTATTTTTGTTCATAGCAGAAATAAATAAAAGTAAAGAGCTTGATATCACTGATATCAAAACAATTTGATGAAAGCCAAGAAATACATGTCATAAAAAGATGTGTTTAGAGTGTAAATATAATTGCTTCTAATAAATGAATAGATACAAATTTGAAGATTTAGACTAAAAACATAGCACGTAGTGACAATTTGTTTCATGGGGAAGTCTCAAACATAATAATTATGTTTGGACGATAACTGTGATTTCTCTCTTCGCATTTAGACAGCGATGTTACAGTCGTGTTTCCCCCTAATTGGGAGACCTATTCCTATACTCACTGCGAGTCACTCTGCGGATGAGGGGTAAATACGAATGCTTGAAACCTCAACCACGGTGGTATTAATTATTATTGTTCCTCTGAAGACGTGTGCTCTCTCCAGAGAGTTCCCCGACGAAAGGGGAAGTCAATTGTCTGAGTTAATTAGTGTCTTCGTTTTAAAAAAAAAAAAACCAAGGCCTCTGTGACACAAAAGGAAGACATAAAGGAGGAGAAGACATGAAATGAACACGGAGAGCGTAAAGAGAATAACAGGATGCTCAGACAGACGCAGTGTATAGCCTTGTGCCGGGGGAAAGAGAAACAGAGAGAGAGAGAGACTTGGACGCTGCAACCACAGGGGCTCTGTTAGGGCTAAACTGGAGAGACGTGACTCAGACTGTGCGCTCTATGGGAGAGAATGGAAAAAGATCCTTGTAGCGCTGCGTTCTCCTCATGCAAACCTCCACACAATGAACCGCACTCAATCGCAGAAGTGGGAGGAATACGTAAGAGGAAGACAGAAAGCCAGACGGATGGGGGGGGGGGGACAATCAGACGGATGTTGAGACATTTTCTGTATGCCGCTATGGTTAACCTTCATGTGAAGGGGGAGTGAAGTGTCTTCCGCGCTTCTTTTCACGGGGCCTCTTTTCATCGCTAATCACCCCATCTCCCTCGCTGTAATCCTCCGTCTGATTTCTCTCAGTCGGAGGAATTCAGCTCTCTAATCATGTCAGTCCACCACTGACATTTTTTAGTCAGAGAATTCAAGACCGTTCTGTTGCTCTCGGCTTTCATCGGAAGAAGCAGAAATTACTCGATAAGAGCACGGACCACAAAGGGTTTCATTATGCTTCAAACGAGCCCAGTCGTCCGAAAGTGGCGTCTGAACACTAAAAAGATGAAAATTCCAAACAGCCGCACTCGAAAGGCGGGTTGAAAAGCCTGCTGTCATAGAGAGGGACAAGACACAGTAGAGCAGAATGAATGATGCATACTTTTGAACGGTCTCTTCTCAAAAGGCATCCATGCTGTCGCATAATATGTGGAAAATGATGGGAGCTGTTGTGTGAAGAATGGATAAAGAAAGGTTGAGAGTTCAAGCCAAATCGTTGCGGAAAACAGGTATTAACAAAAATCATTGGACGCAGCCCTTCTTTGACGTCTGAAAAGTATTGGGGAGGGGGGGTTTAAACATCAACATGTATTCATTTTGGGAAATGCCACGTACAAATGAGGAACCACAGTAGATCAAGGAGAAGCTTTCAAGAATAAGGCCCTGTCTACACATATACAGATAACCAACTAACCAAATCTCATGGGAAGGTGTATAAATAGCACGACATTTCCACGTGTCACAATAATGCATTTTAGGCTTTTTGTATGTCATTGATACGCCATGGGGTTTACATTGTGAAACGGCTTTTCGCGTGTCATTTAACGTCACGTTGTTACGTGAAACGGTCATGGTTATGTTTAGACAAAAATAACCAAGGGTTAAGAAAATCATCCTCGTTGGGCTTAAAATAAGTACGTAAAATAAGTAAAATAAGTACCCAAACTAAGTAAAATAAGTATGTAAACTACGTAAAATAAGTACATAAACCAAGTAAAATAAGTACCCAAACTAAGTAAAATAAGTATGTAAACTATCTAAAATAAGTATGTAAACTAAGTAAAATAAGTTTGTAAACTTAGTAAAATAAGTACGTAAACTAAGCAAAATGCGTATATAAACTAAGTAAAATATGTACAGTATGTTAACAACGTAACAGAAGTACAGAAAATACATCACTGACATCATTAACAGAACTTCAAAATAACTCAACTATACTACGGACACCGGTCTCTTAGTTGAAAGTCCTGTGTTTGTTGGACCCATTCACCTTCCC
Organism: Sebastiscus tertius; assembly: GCA_916701665.1. Classification (NCBI taxonomy): domain Eukaryota; kingdom Metazoa; phylum Chordata; class Actinopteri; order Perciformes; family Sebastidae; genus Sebastiscus; species Sebastiscus tertius. The sequence continues at coordinate 6,975 of CAKAOH010024019.1, forward strand.
CCAACTGCAATTAACAGTCTTTCTCACTTTTTATTCTACGTCACTAGCTCTGAGCGAAGCGTAGCATATTTACGCAAATGCGTTTGCATTGCAGTCAGTACAGACTACATGGCACGCAAAAGTAACAAAGGCGTTGTTAATGCACACGAAAACAACTTACAAATTGCTGTGTCATCCATACGCCATTTGGTGTATTTGTGCCGTATCACCACATACTGTACACAACAGCACCTACAACACCAAATGTGCAGTGAATGGGGATTTTTATGTATTCATGTATTTTACTCAGCATTCCAAAAAAAATGTAAAATGATGCTCTTTTTTTTTTTCAAACTCCAGAGTGAGTGTGAGTGCACCCCTGTGGGCGCGAGGCAATATTGAGTGAGGTTTACTGTGAAATCTGTTAACATATGCCTCCTTGGCAGGGTCCAAAACATTTGATTGATGAGAAAACAGCGAGGGATTTAATGCCTCTTCTACTGCAACCCTGACGCCTAAACTACCCCGCGTGTCAGCACACGGGGAAATACGGCCACAAATTGAAACCGTGGGTGATGGTGGGGGGGGGAACAAAATATATATATGGTACCGTCCAACTTTCCCCAAATTCATTTTTCGGGGTGGGAAATACAATTTGCGGGATGCTTGCACTGCAGAAAGAAATGGGTCTTGGTAGGGGGTGAGAAATGAAAATGAACGAACCGATACGGAGTCTAGGGGGTTTGTGTGTGGAACTGATTCCACAGCTTCTGGCCCCACCGGCGCGCTGTGATGTGGCTGACACCTTCTACAGACGAATTTATTTAGCTCAGCGGACTGAATTAAAACTCAGCTGGGCCGCTCTGTGCTGTTTACCCATTCAGAGGAGGCTGCCATTCTTTGACGTGGGGCAATGCAATGTGCAGATGAAGGAGGCAGGGGAGGGTTGTATTTTTGATGAGGTTTATTCCACCTCTCATGACTCAGGGAGCTGACAGAGGCGTGCGCGCGTCCCAAGTCCTCGGTTACCCCTATAATTCTAAATCGTAAAAAATACGTTTTCGGTTCGCTGGTGTTTATCTGGGCGCCTGCTAGACCCACCGCGGAGAATGACCGGCCTTGCATCGTTTAATCCCTATTGGATTCACCCTGAACTTATTCTGGCTATTTCATGCGTTCTACCCAAAGATCAGGCTATCCCGAAGGCGAAGACGAGAGTGAAAGAGGAAAAAAAGAGTGCAGATTGGAGGACTGCAAACATGTACATATGGAGCAGAGGTGCAAAAAACAGACGGATGGAATAAGGCGTCGAGGCAAGCGGCAGATAGCTGATGGGTAAACAGGCCCTGGCACGGGCTGGAATGAAGAAGTGTCCTCCGGTGGTTGGGACTTTGGAGAGAATAAATGCCAGTGTTACAAACAGCCCAAACCGGTATTAATCTCCCCGATAGCCTTCATGCCCGCCGTGCATTAGAGGAAATAGCACGCTAAGCCACAGAAGCGTTCAATCTTTCCACCGCACGCTCCCCGAGTGCCGCCTGCAAACAGCCGAGGCCCAGCGCAATAAGGAATGATGGAGGAGCCGAGCGTACAGGCAGCCCCATCCGCCGCGGCGTTTTACATTTTAATCACATCACACAATAAGACAGGTGGAAATCAAGTACGGGCAGGTGGAGGGGAAGCAATTAACGGCGACAGCGGAGGGAGGAGATAGAAGAGGAGGTGGGAAGAAAAGTGCAGAAGAGTTTTGTCTCCCCGTCGTTTGTCGACGTCTGAAAAACAAAAGGCTTTAGATCAGATTTGGGCTTTTTAATTCTCCGGGGCGTTGATTTAAGGTCGGGCGCACACAGAGTATTTAATGGTATTGAAATTATGGAAAGTGTTCAAAGCCGTAGGAAAGAGGATTAGTGCCATTTTGTCCCGTTTGGGGAAAGTGACCTTGTTTACTCACACCCTCAAAGAGGTCTGACGGAGGGCTTACCAAGACACACAGCCTCTGGTCAAACTGAGAATTAAAACTCCAAATTAATTGCTCCCGAGATTATTCTCCAGACCTCAGGAGGGTTTCATAATCACCGACAGGGTGGTGGTTTTTTCAACCCCTTGCTTACTTTTTTTAACCCCCTGAGACCTGCAGGATTGTGGGGCGATCCTGTCTTTCAGAGGCTGTGGCAAGTTCCATCCTGATATTATGTGAAATAAGAAAACCTAGGGAATCGATTGGTACCAACCAGGAAAAACTGGTATTGCCATTTTCAAAGGAGTCCATTGACCATTTATTGAAACTTGACCTCACTGTATAAAATGACCTGTGGTGACCTCTAGGATAATCACAGCCTCATGAAACTTTACAACCACAAACTAGAGACCTAGAGCATTCAGGGGATGGATGGCTTTCCTAACTAGATTGACAATAAGTGGGGTTTCTGAGCAGTTTTCAGAACAGAAGTGCTCACCATCCAATCCAAAAATTTAATTCTTGCAGAAATCGCCTAGAGTTAAAAGTTTTTGATCCCAAATCACAGCATGGCTTTTTCTATGGTGTTCCTTAAGGTCTTGGTGTCTTAATGTGGTATTTTGGAGGAATTATTGACTATTTTTATCAGGTCTCGAGTGGTAAAAAATGGTTAATTTTAGCATCAAATCAGTGTAACAAATGGTAACAACCCAAAAATTGCTGCAACAACTTATGAGCATGGGAATGGCCATCATATACTTTGATTATAATGTTCTAAACCCTTATACACTTTCATGACTAGAACAACGTGACACACAGTGCTGAGCTGCATCTCAAATTAATCTCCAGGTTCCTAGTTTCCAGATGATGTACACCACTTCTATGTGACATCTACTGTTGACCTGCTATCTCCCCCTAAAGACCCCCTGCACACCCCCTAAAAAAAGGCAAAAACGGGTCTATCGTGGGTCTCTGAGGGTTGAGCAGGAAACCCCCCCAGAAAGTCCAGCGGTGGCAGGAATCACTTACTGTACGTGTAATTGTCCAGGAACTGTGCCAAAGTCAAATGGAGTCTTATGGAGTCAAATGGAAATCTTATGTTTTGCTCATTCCCCCCCGCCCCCCGACTCCAGTCATCAATCTTTTAATCTGCAGTCAAGTGCAGTCGGGGTGGTTTCTGCCGGGCCGCTAAAGCACGCTGCACTCTCAAGGTTTTACTCCTAAGTGTGACAAATGAAGAGTGGGACAGGGCTGTACACGCCGCCTTGCAAACTGATGCCGCACAGGCACTTGTGATAGAGTGACTACAAAAGGGCAAATATTAATTAACGGGGGTTGAAGGTTTTTTTTCTGTGGGTTTTTAAACGTCTCACTTCCTGGGAATATATCACTCTTTACCTGTGAAAAACCAAGGTTTTCTGCTATAGGCTTGATGTTACAGATATTTAATCATTAAATGGGGTTAATTATCATTTTTATGCCTCTGTGACTGGAGGCATTATGTTTATTCAGGGTTGTCCGTCTGTCCGTCTCATTCTCGTGAACGCCTGGAGGGAATTTCATTATGTCTGGCACAAACTTCCATCTTCAAGGATGAACTGATTTGAATTTGGTGCTCACAAAAAAACACAACTCAAGAATTCATATGTTATTTATGACAATTTCATAATTTCAATTCAATTTCAGTGATGACAGCCGTGGATGTAAACTGTAACTTGACTGGCTGGTGGAGGCATACGACCGCGAGGCAGTAATTCATAAAAAGGTGAATAAAATCAAGCATGGCAAGAGCAAATTTAGCTGCAATTTAGAGCGGCAATCATTGGTGAGATGTGATGCCGCCAACATTTACAATTTACATGCAAGATGTAGATCGCAGATCACTTTTGTAAAACGGGTCCCTGATTCATGAGTTTGAGGGCTTTGTCAGACACTGCACTGTGGTTTATGATACTGTGAGATAGGATTTTACAACTCTGGAACTCATTTCATCACCTCGGCATCTGATACTAATGCACCGAAGCACCCTTTTAGCGTCTGTATGAGATGCACCGGGCTTTCAACTAACTCCGCGTCGTTATTGGACAGAGTAACTGCTCCGGCAGTCAGGTTACGTATTACAAAGAGTGACAAAGGCCGCGTAGGAACGAGTTCGGGATGGACGGACGGGTCAAAAAACACAGGACTTTCAGCCAGGAGACTGCTGTTTGTGTCCCGTGTGAAGCCAAAAGTCAACGTTGACTTATTTTAAATTATGTAAAGCACTTAACTTAAATGTCACATCAACTTGCGTAGCCTATGTAGCTAGCCTATGTAATAAATACTTATTCTAACCATAGACCGCAAATAAGAAGTGGATGCAGTCGCCGTGATGTCACCCATTGGTTTTTCGGACTGCGGTTTTGAAGCCTCAAGTTTGGCATTTCGGCCGTCGCCATCTTGGTTTTTTGGAACCAGAAGTGACACGAGAGGGTGGAGCTAAGTACAACTGAACGCTAAACATAACGTTACGATTAACTTTGATGAACTGAAAACACACTGTGAAAGGGTGAAAGTTCTAAGGCGAAAACACGGACAACACCCAGATTCGACAACGCAGTGGTAGCAACCTGTCAATCACAAGGTAGCCACGCCCTAAAGCATCCCCTGCTTTATGATCTATCTGACTCTAAATGGGACCATAATTTACTACATCATGCTGTGTTGAAGACGACTTGAAAACTAGCGATTGAGACCATAAACCAAGGTAATAAATCAAGTGAGAAGTAGGCTCATTTTCTCATAGACTTCTATACAATCAGGCTTCTTTTTGCAACCAGAGCAGTCGCCCCCTGCTGGCTGTTAAAAAGAGTGCAAGTTTAAAGCACTGGCTTCACTTTTCAGACACGGAGGTTGCCGCTTGATTTGGACCCAAACCACAATCTTTTACTAAACCTAAACAAGTAGTTTTGTTGCCTAAACGTGAGTAAGTGACACCATAGGGTCCTGTCCAAGCTTCTATATGTGACGAGTTGGGAATGAGTTGGTATTTTGGCAAAAGGTCCAGGTAAAAACCTGGATCTAGATCCTGGGGTGTTCATATTGAAGTAATCTACTGTCCACAATAATGTCCAACCAGTCGAGGCAGATGGCCGCCCACCCATAGCCTGGTTCTGCCCAATGTTTCTACACATAAAAAGGGGAGTTTTTTTTCTTGCCACTTGTCGCATCAAGTGCCTGCTCACGGGGGATCTCTTGTTGAGTCTCTAAATTATAGGTCTAAATCTGCTATATATGAAAAGCGTCTTGAAATAACTTCTGTCAAGATTTGACGCTGTATAAAAATACATTTAAATTGAATTGAATAAAAGTCCAATACATGTGTATCAGTCCCACTAATGAGTCCTGATAAATTCGACCCAAACTGCAGCTCTCTGAACCATCAGCCATTTAATGAAACATAAAATCGGGCTGTCAAAGAGCTAACCCTTGATTCCAATAAATCATTCCAGTGTGGTGTGTGTTTACTCCACAGCTCCAGGAGGGTTGATATGTAAAACCTACAACGAAAACCCCCATCTCGGGCCGCCTGAAGGAGCCACTCACCCAATAAAAACATTTGGAATTCAGCGGAGAGCTTCAGTGACGGATATTCTAAGTGAATCTCAAGAAGCTTTTTTTTCTCTCCCTGACAGGAATTAAGATCTGAGGGAAACACCGAATCCTCGCCGCGGTTCAGGTGATTATTTGGGCACGAGAAGAGCCCCGCGATATCTTTCAAAAAAATATTTCAACCTTGTCAAACTGTGCTTGACAGAACCGTACTCTGTTGGGCAGTGCAGTTGAAGTAATTAAAAAGTGAAGTGCTGGGATTTGGCTGGGAAGTTGCTCGCGGCTACTATACTGCATCTGCCCTCTGCTGAAGAGCATGTGTCGGGGACTGTCATTACTGCCCGTGAGCGAGCTTGTTAGCGTCGAGGTCGGCTGCTAAGGGTTAACAGGACAATGAGAAGCGGCAGAGAGGCGGGGTGAGAGGTCAAAAGCTGGGGTCGTACCCGGGAAGTCAGAGCGCTAATGGGACACTCAGTTTTGGGCTGAAACGCACTCATACAAACACACACGGATCGATCGGAAGGTCTTTTTTTTCTGAGCTTTCACTCACTGGAGCTCAATCCAAACTACATTTCCTCTTGGCAGTTGATGATATGCACTAAATGCACCGTGTTATGCAACTCTCCTGGCTGTGGAGGTGTTTATGACCTTTTGTGCACCATCTCTCTACACCCACATCTTTAACCCCCAACCTGTAGAGCCCCCCACCAAAGAGCACAGCCTGCGAGGGGCGGTTACCGAGATGGATGGAGCCAAACATGGAGAGTGAATGCGAGCGAGAAGGTGGGATGCTGGTAAAGGTCACATTTGCTTGCCTCCCCGCCGCGCCGCCAAACCCCTCTTCTCTCTCATTAGTACCGCACGCCGCAGAGTGGGGAGGAGGGGGGGGGCTAAACAACTTGCCTTAAAGAATACACTGAGCCTCTAACCAAACAAGCCTGCAGAGACTCTTTATGCCTCGCTTCAGCCTGACAGAGCAGCATATGTTGTTTACATGCTAAATTAGCAAAATCTTGTGAATCTCGAAGACGGGCTACAGTCTGCTGCGTCGATGCTGTAGGAAATGTGCCGCAACAGCAGGGTAGGCCAAATGGCTGTGTGGCATCAGGAACTGATGTATGACTGATGTGTCAGTTGTTGGGATGTGTTGTCCGTTTTTTTTACTATAATTATCTGACTAAAAATTATTCCAGTTTGCTGTGGGAAGCTTATTGACTCATTACTTTTATGGGTGGAGCCTAAAAGCCATTAGTATGACTCCTAGTGTTTGGTCTAAACATGGTTCTACGGAGGATGGAACCTGTCAAAATAAAAATAAATAAATGAATAAATAAGTAAATGACTCTATCAAAAAATAATATATATATATATATGTGTGTCCTTAAATACAAAATAAAATTAAATATATAAAAAAATGCAAAAATACATGAATACATTTAAAAAAAAATTTAAATTAAATATATGAATAAATAAAAGGCATAATTAAACAGAGGAGTAAATAAATACGGGAATAAATACTAAGATACTTAAATAAAGAAGCAAATGAAAACTGAAATATCAATTTATGTCACGTTTTATCAATTAATTAATGGCTACATTTATGTCTAATATTATTTTTGCTACATTTATTGACATATTCATTTAATCATTCATTTATTTTTGGGAGATTTGAGAAGTATGTAATACTCATCAATATGGGAGTGGATAAATATGCTTGCTTTAAGCAAATGTA
>CAKAOH010024022.1:0-40366 GCA_916701665.1 Sebastiscus tertius
ATACCATTACTATGCTAATAGTAACAATAGATAATGCTTCTTTTGGTAAAACTTTCTTGTATCATTTTTCTATTTTTTTTAAATTTTTTGTACCATTGTATTTGTTTTTCTTATCTTCATCATTATTATTTGTAGTTGCAGTAGAAATAGTTGTAATTAAAACTAGCTTTGAAATTGATTAATCAACTTAAAAACAAACAAAATTATTTGATAATCGATTAATCATTGATTTATCATCATCAATTTGCTGCCCACAGCAATTCATTTGGGTTTTTTTGTACTGTTGATCAGACAAAATATGATATTTGAAGATGTCAAGTGTGAAAATGATGAAACTTATTGTTTGTTGCGGCCCTTGTAATAACATACTGTATCCTAGAAATTCAATATACTTACTTTTATTTTGCAACAGCAAATATGCTTTAAAGGAAATGCAATGCAACCTGATTACATTTCCAATCAGCATTAGGAGGAAACGTATTAGTTAATAGTTAATATAATAGTAAATAACCTATAGACCTATGGCAAGTTGCAAAATGTAGATATTGAACACATATCTGAAAAATGTTCACTGATCATGTATTTAATTTGTTTTCCCGGCCATATCCGCTTGTAGCAATAGCATGAATAAACTTTTCTGTGCTTATGTTTTGGTATGGTAGCAGAGAATAGGATGCATTCAGGCGCAGTATTGAGTGTAGGTCATCCATATTTTTCAATTGAGAAATACAATATATGAGTTTTTGAAATTATACAACCTTTTTTTAATATGACCCCACATTTTAGGAAATTTAAAAAAATGAAACATGTTGGAAATGGAGGAAATCCACACAACAACAGCCACATGCTAAATTAAGCAAACCTATTAGATGGTAAACAGGAGACGTCCTGTACTTCACCCAGCTGACCTCCAGACGGGACAGGATGACTCGGCTAGAGGTCATGTATGATAAGAAAAAAAAACACACACACAAAGATGGAAAAAGTCGACCATACACACCAGAAGATATGTGAGACACACACACACGCACAGACAGAGAGACGAAGAAAGGGAGAGTGTGTGAACGGGAAGAGGTTAGTTAGTATTCCTGCTGTCTGGAGGTGAATTGGTCTCCTATGGATTATTAATGAAGCAGGGAGAGCCCCTTGTAACCCAGTACGCAGGCAGGTGGACAGACTGACACAGAGAGACACTGCATATAATATTAACTCAAATCGTTCTTAGTCTGACAATATCCTAAATTTATGGTAAAGTTTATTATGCACCTTTCAAGAGCAGATTTTGCAAAGTGTTTCTCAGTAATAAACTGATAAGATGTAACAGCACTAAACAACATGAACCATTAAAACGTGAACTACATACAGAAATGGAAACAATTTACAAAAGTTGGTTGAAACTGTTGGGTCTTTTTGAAGGCTTCCACTCATCATTTCTCTCGTGCTAATTGTCTCCTCTGATACACAGGGAGTCACCAGGAGCTTCTTTTCATCTGGCAGACAGGAGGTCCACCATACAGACATGATCACATGATCCCTCACCGGCTTCCCACCCAGGAATATTTCAAATGTGATGGGGAGTCAGTATCATCAATGTATTTAAAAAAACTGTGTACCAGACTTTCATGGATAAAACAATCATGATACAAAGAGTAATAATTGACCTTGTTTTATATAATGGAGGTCAATGAGGAAAATGCTTTTTGTGCTGCAGGGAATTTTTTCGCTGCAGTGCTGCAAGTGACCACTGGGACAAAGGCTGAGTGGCGGCGCCGTATCCAGCTCTCTTAATACATCCGTGGTCAGTATACGGATATCAGTGGGTGTAATGTGAGACCTTTTAGTGCACCTTGTCAAAGACTGGCAGTTGCTCTCTGGACCACTTGAAAAGGATCCAAGTAAGTCCTGCTAATGGAAATAAAATGATGAATTATACGGTGACTGAAACAAGACTGAGTCTACAGACAGCCATGCTAGCAGCTCTGATGTTTGGCAGGAATGTTTACCATGGTTGCCATCTTAGTAAAAGGTGTCATCATCCTAACATTTGCTAATGAGCACAGCTCAGCACAGCCGAGGCTGATGGAATTAGTTTTGCAAGGTAGTTGATCATAAAACAGAAGTTTGACTTGATGATGACGCTCAATGAAAAGTCAGGAGATCACTAAAGTCAAAGGGATACATCCTCTGGGAACCATGAATGTACAACATTTTGTGCCAATTAATTTAGTAGATGTCGAGATATTTCACTGGATGATCAAAACTAATTTGACCTGCTGGTGGTACGAGAGGAAAAGTCAGTGGATCACCAAACTCAATGCAATTCATTCATCCTCTTGGGACAACCTGGTCTCCTAAAAATTACGTTCCCATACAATGAAACTGCATTTTTTCAGGGATTATGTCTGTTTTTGACATATCACAAATAGGTTTGTAATGATGATAAGTCCACGGAAGTCTGTGCAGGGAGGAGGTCAGGGTGGTGGCTGGGTTGACACACACAGTACCTTCGCCCAGGGGACCATTGTTTGCAGCCCATGAGAAACTAAAACTCAATGTTCACTCATTTTAATCATGGCGTTTTTTTTTATTAAACCTAACAAATTAGTTTTGTTGCATACTGGCTGTGTTTTGTTCCAATTTCATAGTCACCTTTAGCTAAATCATGGCGATTTTTACTAAACCGAACCACATAGTTTTGTTGCAATTTTTAGTTTAGTTTTGTTTCAATTTGCAACGTTAACCACGGTGTTTAAAACTGTTTAAAAGCGTGACCATAATCCGTGAGAAAATGCGTTACCCTCGAAACGTAATTGAGAATGCAGCTTATTTGTATGGGAACGTAATTGTGTAGGAGACAGGGTTGCTTGGGAACATGAACGTCTGTAAAACAAACAAACAGCGGTGGACCGACCTACTGTACAACTGACATTACTATCTCCAGAGCCTTGATGTTAGCATGGTTGAAAACATTCATTTCTCAGGTATAACAGGACAACTCCAACATTGTGGCCGACAATTTAACCCTCAGAGTAACAACGAGACTATTTTCAGTGTTCCTCAGTTGAATTAAAAACAGGAGCCACTTAAGCAACACGACATCCCAGTCACAAATTCAAGTCCCAGTTAAAAGCGTTAGTTACTAAAAGTAAGTTCACCTTCGGGACCAGCCTGCCTGGGGCACGAATAACAACACATCAGCTGCGAGGAAGAGCAAATATTGTATACTCTCATCTCTTTTTACATGTGGGATCAAAGGATTCCCACAGTAGCTGCTGGAGTATTTAATGAAACCCCCTCGAATATCCTCTTCACAGGCTTAGAGAGAGGTGAGATGCTCGACTGTATATCCATACGAGTTAATCACAGCCACACATATGCAGACACCTAAACACATAAGCACATGTTTGTATACACAAACAAATGTGTACATGCATATAGAGGTACTTATACTCTCGCACATAAACACGCTCACACTCCACCACACTCGTTATTGCTGTGCCCCAGTTGCCATAGTGACAGGGTGACAGAATATTGAGCTCAATGTGTGTGTGTGTCTGTGTGTCTGTGTGTGTGTGTTTTGTCACACTTCACCCTCTCCCAGATCGTGTTGAGTGTTGATTTGTGAGGATTTCATCAGTGCTCCGCCACAGCACGGGTATGTGTGTGTGTGCGCACGCAAATGTGAGCCATTGCTTGTGTGAGTCGCTGCGTGTGTCTGTGTGTGTGTGTGTGTGTGTGGATGATAAAACAGAGGAAACACTTGAGCTCGTCTGTCGGCACTCCAACCAGAAATAGGCCTCATGAACACCTACTCACCAGATAAGGGCCTCTTTTCCATTGAGCCCCAGACTGAAAATCACTCTGACCACTCTGACTCAAAAATGACTAATGTTTCCCCCTGAATCAACCAGCTGAGAGGTGACTTTTAACAATCATGGTCTACTTTATAACTTTAAGTTGGGAAAAATACTAAACTAGGGGAGTTATTGCAGTATATGAAACATGTAGAGACAGACATTTATTCTACACGGCTCTAAACATCATTCTTAAGGCCTTTAAACAACGGCAGCCTGTTCTTTTTTCGTGCGATTAATTTGCAATATTTGTCAATATACTTTTTCAAACTGTTGTTGTTTTTTTCATGAGTACTTTCACACAAAATGCGAATATTATGTGGGAGCGAAAAAGATAGATTTTTTGTTGTGCGGAACCGGTAGAGTTTGCCAATATTTATGAAACAACAACATAACCTTTATTTAACTGGGAAGTCACATTGAGATTAAAACCTCTTTTACAAGTGAGACTTAGCCTAGACAGGGTCAAATAGCATCCAACACATAAAAAGACAATATTGAATCATGAAAGCAACAATAGATACGACAAAATACATTACATCCTTATACAGTGCATTAACAGGGCAGCATGTTGGTCATGTGTTTGTCATTTAATTGAAACAACTGCAGCTAGCAGTGACCACTTCTTTTATGCTATATTTAATATGATTTAAAGAGATAATAGGGTCTCAAGTTTAAGCTTGGCCTGCAGATCATTCCAGGACCAAGGACCGTAGTGGAACAGGCTTATTTTGCTTCTGTACTGAATGAAGGAACTTTAAACTGAAGCCATTTATGTGACCTTAGATTATAACTGTTCTGGAGAGTTACAAACTTCCGGCTTAAGTAAGTCAGAATCCTACTATAATAGTTTGGGCTAGGGTTAGGTACAAGATGACGATGATGATGATGGAGACTTTTTGCAGTGTGCTCTATTCTCTTTTGTTCTTTTCGTTCCTTAATTTTGTTTTTATTATTATTTTTTCACAAAAAAATACATGACTGATATATCACTGTTTATTCTGTAAATGACAAATGACATTTGGATAATAAAAATGAACAATTCAATAATCTTAAATCTTAAAATAGAATTTGCAGCACAGCACTCGATAGTTTGACATTTATAGAGACTCTCGCTCACAATGTTCAGTGCTGTAATATCTCAGTAAAGTTGTGGTCAGACCTGATACGAATTGTCTTTGTTCATTTCAATGAGAAAAGGTGCAAGATGTATTTTCTCTGTGCCCCACACTGATCCAGAGGCCTTTCACTCAGCAGACATTTTGACATGACATAGTAGGAAAAGTACAAGTGTTACTAACAACACTAATGATGGCTCTGTTCAGGTCAAGTGCTCCAGTGAGAGGGACAGCGAGCCAACATGCACAATACCAGGAACATGAAATCAAAGCAGCTAAACATAATTCAGCCATCATTAATATCAGTATGTACACCTGTGCTTTTCCTGCTGTGACATGTCAAAATGTCTTCTGTGAAAACGGCCCATCTGAGTTTAACTTGGACACGGGAAGTCACAGAAAAATACTGATATATTCTTCTTTATATAACTGCATGTAAAAGTAATACAGTACGAGCAGCACAGAAGGATGCTGTTTGTCTGCAGCGAGGTAAAATACTGGCAAAAGGTCACAAGGAGACAGGCAGGGACAAGAGGGCTGGACCGGTCAGGCTGAGTTGCACAATAGACGATCTGGCGGAGAATAAAGGACTATAATGATGAGGTGATCGGGAGCAGGTGTGTAGGTGCCTGTGAACTTCAGGTGATGAAGAAAGTGTGAGGAGAACTGAGGGACAAAGAGGGAATGGGCTGTTTTCACAGAAGGCCTTTTGACACGATAGTAGGAAAAGCATGGGTGTAATTAATAAAATGAATTCTATTTAGCTTCTTTGGAGTGTTTTTTAAGTGAAAGTCTGTCTTGTGAGCCTTTTCTATTCTTTTCTATTCTCTTCTGTTTGACCCTAAGTAGTATAAGTGGTTCCTCTGCTCTCTCTGTAACCCAATGCGCCCATCACTGCTTTGACAGGAAGCTCGGGGGTTAGCATGTTGGATGTTAAGGATCATAGCATCTATTTTCAGGCTGCGTGCTGCAACCTGAGACGACTGGCAGCTGTGTGGACCCGGGCCGGGCCGCTAGCCCTGAGCTCAGGACAGGAAGGCAGATTGGACAGTGAGGTTTAGGTGTCAGCGTGTGTGTGTGTGTGTGTGTGTGTGTGTGTGTGTGTGTGTGTGTGTGTGTGTGTTGCGTGTGTCCGTGAGGGCAGGAAGCGGACGTGGACACCCGAGTCGTCTGATATGTAGAGAATCTGTCGCCTCCGATCACATGGTGGAATTTGTCATATACCGGGCCAAGGACAGGCCAAGACTTTCCCACAGTCAGGAGCATTAGTCAGAGACAGACAGTCAGAGTCACTTCTGTCAGTTCAGCCAAAAACACAAAGATAGAGCAACACTTCCTGTTACACTGCAGCACGTATCGAGACATAAAACCCCAGTTGTTTACCAAAATAAGACTCAAATAGTAAGAAATCGGCTCACTCTCAGACAGAAACAGAATTTAATATTGATTTGGGGAAAAACTGACAAGGCCAAAAAGAGCAGCTAAACATGTCACAGCAAACTGTACTGAGCTTGATTTTTTATTTTATTTATTTTCTTCTATGGTGTAGAAATTCTTCAAAACTATATAGTAAGTAAATAAACGATTCAATTTCAGAACCAGGGTTACAAAAAAGGCCATTTATCTTTAAGGCTTTGAATTATTTGGGTGTTTATTTTCTGCTACGATTATTTAGTTTGATACTATTTTTCTTTTTTTTATTATATATATATATATATATATATATATATATATACTATATATATATGATATTGACTTCATGTTTTGAAACTAATTATTTTTATTCAATGGTTATGTTATTTTATTTTTTAATCAAAACTGGGGGAGACTGTTGGTAAGCCTTTTAAGCTTTTGGCCTCACTTGCATTTTCTGTTATTATTTATATTGCTTTGTTTAAATATTCTTTTTATGTGCCATTAAAATCTCAACTCTGTATTATATTCTTTTATTATATTATTTGTCAAAAAAGGTAAACTTTTGACCGTGGAAACAGAAGTTGTTGTTAAACAACATCACAAGGTCCATCAGTAGCTGTTCTGGAGCTTTAAATCATATCACATAGTCTTAACCAGTAGATGAAGTTTGCCCGGGTGTCATGGAGTTATAGGTGTTCAAATTTCTATTTTTCTGAACATTTTAAGGACTTCTCGTCCATGTTGGCCTCAAGGATTGAAAGAAGATACAATCACAAACTCTAGAGCAGCTAATAAACGTCCTTGAGGTGAGATTCGGTTGTTTCCAAGTTTGAGAATGAACTGGACAACATGGATGAAGTCCTTGAAATGCTCATAAAGGAAGATTGAGGAGGTTGTTTGCAAGAAATCGGTTTTCTTTCATTATAGTATGGTAATATAGTTGTGTATTTAATGTATAGTATCCAGTAGATAATGTCATGAATTGTTATACTCTATTATACTACTATATATATGCTTTACTATTGTGTATTGTGTGTTTCTTAGTTCCTGCCCACAGCAGAAAATGTTCCAATAATGATCTGTGTTCAGCTCAAGGAGCGCACACACCGTGTGTCACTGTGTGGCTTGTTAGTTGAGAGAGTGAGAGGGCAGCTCTGACTTGACCCTGTCACATGCTGTCGCTAACACAGCGAGGCAGAGACAGATATCGCAACCATCAACCCTCTGGGACAGAGAGAGAAAACAGACACTCCGATTCATGTGTAGGTCTGAATCGTTATCAAAACGCCGGCCATTCAACGTGCATTATAAAGTGTGAAATGTGTGGGCGCCAACAGGAAAAGCAGCAGGTCTCCTCAGTGACATTTTACTAATTGATTTGTTTAATTGGTGAGTTTCATCTGCAGTTAATCTGTTAGTGAAAGGTAAACAAGGACATTTTGTGAACACATATTATGTCAATGTTACAGTATGTTCCTTCTCTGCAAATTAGATTAAGTGGTGGCAATACAACCACCTGAAACATGAAAAGGGTTGCCAGCAATTTACAGTTCATGTTTCGGATAAAACAAGCTTGTTTCAGTTTTTATTTTGTATGTTTCAGACTCTAAAACTCGATTGATGTTGGGCAGCACCACAGGCTGTAGTTTCCAACCTTTTGGGGCTAACCCTTTATAATGAATTAATGGCTAGCTGTGACCCTTCATCACGGGTTATTGCCTCAGTGTGGACATGAATTGAGAGCAACCAAAGAGTGATTTTTGTGAGGACTATTGAAATGAAAGTTTCTGAAAAGATGCATCATTTTGTGTCACAAGTTGTGACATTGGGCGAAGGCGGGGTACACTCTGGACAGGTCGCCAGACTATCACACGGCTGACATATAGAGACAGAAACCATTCACACTCACATTCACACCTATACGAGCAATGTTTTGTCAACAATTAACCTGCATGTCTTTGGACTGTGGGAGGAAGCCGGAGAACCTGGAAAAAACCCACACTAACACAGAGAGAACATGCAAACTCCACACAGAAGGCTCCCAAGCTGGATTCAAACCTGCGACCTCATGCTGTGAGGCAGTAGTGCTAACCACTGCACCACTGTGCCACCCTAAACACAGGTTAACTGAGGTGAAAACAAATATTTGTGCTAATTCGCCACTTACACCGCAACATCATTACTTTGCACAGCGCTATTTCAATGTCAGCCCATCTTAATCCGTCATATTTTCTGTATTTTAAGACACTGTTGTCATTAATGTATATTTTCTAGCAGGCTATATTTAGCAGGTGTAATTTACCGAGCTGGTACTTATAGTGCAGGAATCCCTCTCTTCTACTTAAAGGGATTCCTCTTAGTGTGATGATAGAAACTAATCTGTGTGCACGTGTGTGCGTGAGTGTGTGTGTGTGAGTGTGTGTGTGTGCGTGTGTGTGTGTGTTGCAGACATCTCAGCTGCTGTGCTGTAAAGCCCAGATTCATGTTTGGCAATAAGTAGCACTGACACGGAGCCTGGGCCGCAGCACGACCACGGGATTTGTAGATCATTAGTAGACCCGACACACACACACACACACACACACACATACACACATACACACACACTGTCCTGTGTCTCCTGTAGGAAATGACTTGTTGACATCCTGATTCTGGACGCTGCATCTTTAGCTCTCCCCACAGATAATGGACACTAATGAGGTGAGACAGACAGAAGCAAAGAGTCACAGGGAGACAGAGAGTAGAGAGAGGGACACCAGATGAGAAGAAAAAAAGAGAAAAGAGAGGAAGGACAAAAAAGCATTAGCCACATGAAAGAAAAAAGAGACATTGGATGAATTAGCCATTGAGACAATTAAACGTGTTTGAATGAAACAAGAACACCCTGTGAGCACATAATGAGATTACAATGTGGAAAGAACATTCATGATTATTTTGAATCCCTCAGAGAGCCTTCATCCCTGTTGATACCGAGATGCGTGTATTCCTCCATAATAAAGCACTTGACATGCAGGCTGTGCACGTTTGCTCAGTCCGAACAACACACGCAGAGTTTGTTAAGACAGGAAAGGAAGTGATACCTGCTCATCATTTCACTCCTTTTAGCCTCTCGTTGTTCATAAAACAGAAACATGAAATTAGCTCTTCTCTCTACACCATTTCTAGTGACTAAACTTATAATAATGTTTTTTTTTTTTAATGTTTTTTTTATGGTTAGGTACTAAATAAAAGTAAATCAGCTACCATAAACTGTTAACATTTATGGTGAATTTACTCAAAGGTAGGCCATAGACCGACGCACGGAGGCACACCTCTTGTGTTACTTTTGGACGGACCAGGGATGGCGTGTCAATATACGCTCGCTACATGCATAGTGTCCTTTCAAAATAAAGGTCTTTAGTAAATAAACTTATTTACTAGTGATGTTACGTGCTGTGCCGAGGCTTCGGAGCGTGTTTCGAGTAGTCCAGGAAGTTTTCTGTGAAGTGTGTATCGAGGCTTGTATCATTTTAGACAAATGACGCCATTGAAGACGCCCAAAGCCGAAAAACAGTTGAGAACTTATTATTCCTGAATAAAAAACAAATAATGTCTCCCATTTACCATTTTCCATTAGTTACACAAGCACATTCACTGCCCAGTGCCCGGTTAAATCACTGCCACATATCTGGAATATAAGTATCTGTTTTACACTATTTGACCGATACATGAAGCCCAGATGAAGCCTCCTGAGATGAACCTTTTTGCAAACCAATTTGCTGGAGAGCTTCAGTGTACTATTATTTACTGTACTAAAGTTAGGTTTAGGCAACACAACACAACCACTTAGGGTTAAGAAACGGTCGTGGATGGCGTTAACGTCACTGACTAATGTCTCAGACCTCCAGTACCACAGAGGTGCGTTACCCAACTGTTTTCGCAAGCCGTGTGGTAGTAAAACTGACTTTAACATGTAAAATTGGTGGAATGCCGCTTTAAATGTATTTTGTATTTCCTTCATTCATACAGACTCTCATATTGAGACTTAGTTAAATCTCTGTCTAATAGCCATCGACACATATTGTACGACTTTATAGGCAAGTGGAGCTGAGAGAGCGATGGTTACGCTTTCCTTCTTTTCATCAGAGCTTCTATTTTAAAACAGCACTATGAGCAGCCTTCAGTGAGTCGTTCTGAAAGACGTGGCTCATGGTCAGCCGTGCTGTCAGTGTGTGTGTGTTGCTGTGAGCCGTTATAACCAGTTAAACAGTAAATCTAAAGCTAAAGGTATCTGGATTTTAGTGCGGAGGAGGCAGAACCAGGTTTTGCTCTCATCTGCAGAGCAAATTTGACTCCGAAGTAGAAATGTCAAGGTTTTCTGTGTTAGGGAAGATGTTATTCAAGCTTTAGGGTGATGCATTTATTCAACAAGCATGAAAAGTGTTACGCCCCACTCTAGGACAGCCCTACTGGGCGAACGACACTCCACCACTGACCAAAGTCAACCACAGAAGACACCCTCAAATCAATCAAATCCATGGGATTTATCACCATAAAGACATGCGAACAACACAACGCAAAATCCTAAACTGAGAGGCACCAAGCGTTGAGCAACATCTGGGCAGAGCTGATGGGGCAGAGCTGATGGAGAAGAAAAAGGGACAACAGCACAGGGAACACATAACAAACTCAACCTCCTTGATATGAATTCATTTAAATCTGCGAGAAACACTGAAAAGTAGATTTTGAATAATTAGTGGAAATTGCACTAATATGCATTTTTTGACACTCTTGTGTATGAAGTGAAGTCGACCCTGCAGGGAATCCTGTAGCGTTATGTAACACAACTCAAGTCTTCACAGAAACAACAGGGCATGGAGTCGAAATACATTTAGGCCAGAGGAGGAATGCTTTCTCGGCTTCAGCACATGGGGGAGAGGTGCTTATTGGAGGATTAAAGAGGAGCTTCTTAAATCTTTATTCACTCAGGGAAAAGTGAACTCTTCTCAAACCCAAACAACTGGAGCTATACACAGGCTAAATCAGCTCTCTATAGCTGTCAATGAGCAAGCCCATTGGAGAAACTGGGTGATAAGTGTCTTAAGCAGAAGTTGAAGGAATAGCTCCACATTTTGGTGAATATGCTTATTTGTTTTCTCTCCAAGACTTCACAGATGTGAAAACCAGCGGATGTAACTGTCAGTTAAACTGCTGTGGCACTGTGCCAGTATAGTGGTTGTTGCTAGCAACACTATGTTTAACTGAAAGTATAACTGCTTGTCACATAACAGCTCCTTCCATAGTTACACAATTTAGGAAGTACACTTCACTCACACTAGATGAGATGATAGATACCACTCTCACGTCTGTGCATGAAATAGCTAATGAAGTGGCACTAATGGAGCTGGAGCCAGAATGATTAGAAATTGATTAATTTTTGAACAATTGACATGCAACATGTTTATTAGTGAGATTTAGAGGTGCTGGTAGGTGTATTTTTTAAAATTTTTGTATAGACCCACGCTAGCTGTTTCCCCCCGCTTCCAGTCTTTATGCTAAGCTAAGCTAATCGCCTCCGGCCTCCAGCGCCATAGATGCACTGACACTGACATGGCCCGTAGCTCTTTTAAAGGAGCATTGTGTACGATCTGGCGGTATCTAGTGGTGAGGTTGCAGATTGCAAACAATTGAAGCCTCTCCCGTGTGCCAAGCGTGTATAGGAGAACTACGGTGGCCAATGCAAAAACGTGAATGGCCCTCTCTAGAGCCAGTTGTTGTAAGAGTAGCCGTAGGTCATTTGGAGCAGAGCCAGTGCTTAGAGTGCGTGTGTGTATGTGGGAAGTGAGTGGTGAAGCAAGAGAGAGAGCAGCGTTGACGGGAGCGAGTAACGTTATCGACTCCGGCCCAAGCAGGAAAATATTACAATGTTTGGTTTGTCTGTTCTGGGCTACAGTAGAAACATGGCGGTGCAACATGGCGGACATCGTGGAGAGGACCTGCTCCCTATGTAGATATAAACGGCTCATTCTAAGGTAACTAAAACACAACGATTCTTATTATCTGGTGATTATACACTGATGAAAAATTAATATTATATTCCATTTCTGCCAATAGATCTCTCTAAATGTTACACACTGGTCCTTTAATTTCCAGTAAATATGGCTCTTTTTACTCCGTCTGATCAAAGTACAGTTTCTGACACAGCGTCACAACACCTGAGCTAATTTTCTTTCTTTAAGGACACTTCAACTGGGTGCATTTTATCCGTGTAGGGGGTGACTGAATCAATCAGCCCGCCACCCTGCTGGCCACTTGGTGTGCACAGTGTCAGCTCAGTTGATTTACAGTGCAGTTCAGGTCAGTGGGAGTTTGCAGAGGCTGATTATGCAAGTTGATAGATAATCTAATGGGGTCAGATAAGACTCTGGCTAGAGTCCACAGCGTGATGATAAGAGCTCCCCACTGCTAACACCACATGCTACTACGCTAATAAGGAAGACAGTAATAGGAGACTTTCCACTTGTACCTTTGACAGTTGTGCAGTGCACACAGACAGGATCCTCTATACGAGCCGTAATCACTTATTCTGGTTGCTGTCGGTGGTTCAGCCTGTCCTGCTGAGCTCTGCAACATTTCCACTTCCTTCCTGTTCCCAGGTTACCATGGTAACAGTAAAGGAGAACTCTCTATTATCATCAGATGGATTGGGCCGCAAAAATTATTTTTATCTCCACTTCCCCATCTCCCTGCTGCCTCCATATAACCAGGGGACTGAGTGTCCTCACAGGTTTTCACGCTGCAGCTGGAGAGTGCAGCCATTTCAAAGGACGTGAGAGAAGTTAGAACAAGATAACGGCATAAAGACAATCAGAAGCTCATTGCAAAATGTGTACATATTTATTAGAGCTTCTGATACACACAAATAAACAGAAGCACACGCAGAGCAAAGGATGGACAATAGAGCAGCAGCTGTAACGCACCACGCAGATAGGAGGACAACGTGTTTGAAGCTCAGTGTTCAGTGTTTCTGAACGGCTCGGCTTCTTCATTGTGTGGAATGAACATCAGTTTTTCTACCTAAAATAAAACTGTTTTGTAAAATAATTTCATGCTACTGTAGAAACATCATCCAGAGAAACGTTGCCGAAAATATCATCCAAAAGGTTTCGCATTCAAAACACCAACTCTCTTTGGAATCCATCCAGTTCTGGGTTTATAGGAAACTGATCATTTTTAAAAAGTCAAAGTGAGATCCACCAGCTGTGGTTGAGCTATTTCAGTGATGTATTTTAATCTAGAGTGAGAGTAAAGCGAGGGAAATGATCACACAAGAAACTCATGGTCGTATTGTTTGCCAAATCATTAAAGTTGTAATCCTTAAAGAATAGATCTGGTGATATTCTGTATTTTTCTCATTGATGAATTGATTCTACTAACTAAAGTATAGCCTGTGTGGCCAAAGCCTGATATATCTTATCTCTCTGTGCCCTCCATTGTTGTCCAAATACTACTAAAAACACATCGATAAGCCACACTGTTGCACTGGCACCATGAACTTTGGCACTGAGGTTTATTTTGAGTCAATCCACCTGCTTCTGTGTATTAATCTGCCGCTGAAAATAGTCCCCAACAAATGCATTATTTATTCCTGTTTGTTAAAAATGCAAACATATGTTCATAACGGTCCATCTGGTACCTTACAAAATATTAGTTGTTATGCGTTCTCCTACAAATGTCCAGCAACACGAGCGATCAGTACGCCTGCGTAGGCTCCTGCAGTACAGAACCCATTTAGGCAAAAAAACCTACTTGGTTAGGTTTAGGGAAAGGTCGTGGTTTGGGTTAAAATTAGCATGTTTGTTACGTAAAATAACTCTGTTTGTTATGTAACTTACATTGGTATTGTTAGTAGTGTTGGCATCTTGGTTATTTGCAAACAGAAGTGACACGAGAAGGGGGAGCTAAGCACAACCGAATGCTGAATAAGACATTTTTAGGCGACCAAAAAGGTTATAATTAACTTTCATGAACAAAAAACACACTGTGAAAGGGTTAAAGTCGTAACACAAAAACACGGACAACTCCCAGATGCTGTGGCAGCGACCTGTCAATCACAAGGTAGCCACGCCCTGAAGCATCCCCTGCTTTATGGTCTATTTGACTCTAAATGGGACCATAATTTACTAAATGAACATCATGCTGTATTGAAGAAGACTTGAAACTAGTGATTGAGACCCTAAACTCATGTTCACAATGTTTACTAAGGTAATAAATCAAGTGAGACGTAGCCTCATTTTCTCATAGACTTCTATACAATCAGACTTCTTTTTAGCAACCAGAGGAGTTGCCCCCTGCTGGCTATTAGAAAGAATGCAAGTTTAAGGCACTTCAGCATTGACTTTACTTTTCAGACCCACTGGGTTAAGTGGGTAAGTTACGTGACAAAATGAAAGTAAAATAAGTCAGCATTGACTTTTGGTTTCACATGGGTCCATCCACCCGACCTTTGCCACTGTTTACATCACCTGACTTCCTTAGCGGCAGTCCAGCACATCCTGGCTCATTACGTGGGTTATATACGAACTATAGGCTATAAGTCTGAACAGTGAATGAGAACAGCCTGAAAAATGACAGCACAGAGTTGCATTAGGTTCTTTATTGAGCCTATGAACTATATATTTGTCGACCATGTTAATGATTCACATCTTCAGTTGGAATCAATGGGCTTTGGGCTCAGCGCCACAGACAGAAAGTATTGAAAGATGGACTAAGACATTGTTGGTTTTGGTCTTTTCATGGGATTTGTCGATAATAAGAAACAACAACGAAATAGACAATTATACCAGACTTGTCCTGGTTTATCTGTGACACCTTACTGTTGGTAACAGCAGACGCATGTAGGAAACAAAAAGGATTAAAACTACACTCCCTGAAACACTGATGGAGCATCACGGCCTGATATTTGAACAGCATACAAATGCAGCCGTTATGTCAGAGGTACAGATCATCCTCATGCAGGGGCTCGTTCCTGTGAGTGTGTCTCACATCCGGTAATAATTTCTAATCTAACCGTTTGTCTCGGAGGAGCAGCCGAGGTGAAAGTGGAGCGCTGAGGTGGTCTAACACCAGTAAGGTGCTCCCGAGACGATGAGGCAATTTAAAGGAGTCAAACGTGCTAATGGTGTGCTAATCCTACTCTGGGGAGCACACCGCAGCGTTTCATTCATCATTCATGAATGCCAGAGTAGAGAGCTTGTCTGATCACTGATTATTTTATGGGTGCATATTACCTGTTGGCTGAAAAATGACTGGATATATCTTGTTACTACAGTACACGAGTGAATAGATATGAATGGACGAAAGCTGTGAAACACATTTAAAGGGGGTTGAAGACCATGCCAATGTTTTGGGATACCAACATAAAAATAAGGTCCAAATTGGAAGAGGAGACTGGATGCTTCTTATTTTCAATATATACCACCTAAAATATAAGAATATCACCATAAACTAACACATTGCAATCCTTTTCACCCATTCTAATTATGCATGGAAGAAACACACCTGATATGAATATCAAAACTTAGAACGTGTGGTTGAAACCATTATGGCATTTTAAATAAATAAAGGTTTTTATAACTTTTATAATAGCTTAAAAACATATTATTTTCTGAAGGGTTATTGTTGGATCGAATCTTATTTTTCCTGTTTTTTTGTCCACTCCTAATCAAAACCTGTTGTGTAACAGCTGTAGAGTTAACAGACTAGTCACACGTAAGTTTATCATAATTATTTTGCATTCCTAAAACTAGCAAAGCTCCTTTAGTTTCATTATTTGATGATTATCTCTTTCCCAAAACACTCATGTATATTTCCCACAAGCAGACACGGCTGCAACAAGCTGGACTGTGGTCTGACTGGCCGTCGTCGTGTGGTTATCACCTGTTGTTGTTACTCTTTAACAGGCGAGCGGATGTGTGGTGTTCTTTATTAGCCTATACTGTATGAGCACATCACCCTGTCTGGAGTCATGTTGCACCGGCCTGGGGGGAGGGGGCGATATCAAGTGAGAGAAACAGAGGAAGATAGGTGCAGAAAAAAAGGACAGGATGAAGAAAATGAAAGAGGATTAGGATTTAATAAGAGGGAGAGAGGAAATGAGTTAAATGAGGTGAAGATTTAGTGTAATCAGAGAGAAGAGAGAAAGGAAGACAGAGAGGGTGAAGGGAAAGAACTTGTATGACTTCATCCTCTTCACTCTGTGTGCCAGACTTCACACTGAATCACATATTTCACTGCTGGAATTTGGAGAGGTTTCAGGGAGATAAAGAGAGACTTGATAAGCCAGTTGTGAGAGTGAAAACAACTACTGTCAAAGACATCATGTACTGTTGTGAGATGTTCAATTATCAGCCAAAAAAATATACAAAAACACAAAAAAAACTAAATTAATGACTGTAAGAAACAACCGTCATAGCAAAATGTTAACTTATTTCTTCTCAAAACATTATAAGTTATGTAATTACTGTCATCTGAAGAAAGAAACCAGATTATTATTATTTTAGTAAGGTTAAAGTTAATTTGCATATTGTGTAAAACAAAAATAGACAGTCGGATTCTATACTCGACCCAGTCTTTATACTCGACCCAGTCGGTCGCTATACTCGAACCAGTCGGTCGCTTGCTAGACCCGGTCTGTGCAGTGCCTTGAAGGTCTACTACAGCATCATCAGAGTCTCTTTACACCACAAAAACTGTAATAGTGTCAAAATAACTGCACAAGATTTTTTTTGGGGGTGCTCACATAGAAGGTCTCTCAATCTCAAAGTCCTGGGATGTATTTCTGTCTCAGTCCATCCCTGTTGCAAATACAAGGGGCGGCATAACTGTTTTCCTCTTAGAGTGGCAGAAATGCATGGGTCGGGCCTGCTTCCACCTATACATACGAGTCGACCTCCTCATCGATAAATGTGATAAAGACGCATGAGAGGAATCTATTTCAGTGTTCAGCATCTGATGTAGCATGTCACTGGAGAAAAAACAGAAATCAATGATATGTAAAACAGTGTCATTGTGGGACATATGATACAAAAAGCACCATCACCTGTCAAAATGCAACGTTTAAATATGGGATTGTATGAATGAAAAAATTGACCCCTGCACACTGACTCCATGGAATTCATTTAAAGGTGCTAAATGCGAGATTGGGAGCATTTTTAATGCCTCCGCACGGCTCTCTGGAGGGTGGGTGCTACGCCTCTGTCGGTCAGGATGGCGTTATCAGCTGTAACCGCCATATGAGATCAGTGCAGAGCAGCGGCCAGACTGGGCCGAGACTGTGAAGACACAACAATCATGTGATTGTAATCATCAAATAATACAACAAATATTAGCTTGAGTTACTGAAAAGTACATATTTGACCACAAAACTGATCAGAAACACATTCAGCATTATGAGAATTTAATAAATACGACTGTGGCCTCTTAGGTGACGTCACAGGAGGCAAAGAGATAAGAACGGACCGAATATGTTTGCTAAGCAAGGACAGGATCAAAGTTAAACATTCACATAGGCACATGTGGCTGCTCAAGCTTCAGTCATACACATACACACGTAGTGTCTGAGATCATACTCTATAACTATCTTGATTTTGTAGTAGCCTGCAGCAAGTTTAACCATATTTGGCCTCAATAAATCTGCTCCACATAACTTACCGTATAGGCATGGATTTCCAAAATGCCACACAGCATATCCATTTTGTTGTGATTTATGAGCAGAAGTCTTTCATTATCTATTTAAAAATGGTGAGTTTCTCTTTTATGGCAGCTTCACTGTTTGAGGTGATGTCAGTGATTTGTTGTGTCCAAAGTTCATTCAAGTGTGTGTTTGTGTGTGTTTAATGAGCCAGCAGGAAGTCCACCAGCTGACACACACATAGGTGAACTGAGGAGGTGTGTATTCCTCAGCTGCTCTTGTCAAACAAGTGTTTCCTAACAATGTGCCTCTGACCTGTGAAGGCACTCAGGTTTTCAGCTTCACAACAGCTGATTTGACTTCTTTTCCTCCTTTAGACGAGATTAAACTGAATTAAATAAAGGACTTTAGTTTGCTTTCATGTACATGTGATTCAAAGCCCCTATAGCATCCTCGCTGTATTGTTTATGTCTCAATCAAGTTCCTCTTAAATAAACTAATTTAGATCTATTTATTCAATATTGTGAACAAACTCTGATGAACATGCAAGTCCTGCTTTGAACTGAACCACTAACACAAACTCAACTGGGACAGGGCGGGTGTCCCTTACGAAAAAGTAGTACACTTCAAGTATATTTTATGAAGTATACTTAAGTAAAGTTCAAGTATATTGCCCCGAAGTATACTTTATGTAGTAAGTATACTAATATCAATGTACTAGTAGTATACTTGTACTACTTCAATACTTTTTGGGACTAAATTGAACCACTTTTTAGTTTATAAAAGTATACTTGTAAGTGTACTTTAAGTGTAAGAACAGTAAACTTTGGTTCACAACTAGTTTACATCTAAGTTGTATTTTGTACTGCAACTATACTATGAACTATACTACAAGTGAATAGGTATACTGTTCAATAGATATGTAATTGTAGTCCACTTTTTTAGTTTATGAAAGTACACTTTAAAGTATTCTCAGTTTAATAGTTTTTATACTGCAAGTATACTTGTATATACTTATAGCCCACTTTTTAGTTTATGAAAGTACACATCGTATTCTTTAACTTATAGTACTTAGCCAATGATTTATGCTTTACATAAATTACATCCTTTTGCTATTTGACTTGATGTTTTGTGATGATAAAAAATAAATACATTTTTCTCACATGCCTCCACGGTGAACGGAGAATCCAAAAACTTAGAAAATTCTTCATGAATTGAAGTAAATTCATATCAAAACCTCCGTTTACAAACTCGCACACACTTTATTAGACTACTCTATCAAAAAGTAAGCACAGCTACAAGCCAAGTATACATTTCTGTAGGCCTACAAGGCAAGAATACTTAATTATACTTTTCTGTGTATTTGAGCTAAATATACCTAAGTATATTAAGTATAGTTAAGTATCTCTGATAAGTACATAAAAAGTAAACTGAAAGTATACTCTCTTATTTTAAGTTTAAAAGAAGTATACTAATAGCAAACTTGAATAAACTTGTATTTGACAAGGGGTGCTCGGTCGACTAATAGAAACACTGCTGCTGCCCTGTGTTTCAAAATGGAGACGTTATTATTCTATTGTTCTTTTTTCTCTTTCTTCTCATATTTTAGTACATTGTCACACCATTTAACTACAAACTGTAGCTCTCATACAACGTTTACAGTTTCTGATCAATATCTATTTATTGTGTGTGGAAGAAGATGATAGCAAACACAGCAACATTCAGAATGCAAATGAGGATGTGATGATGATGATCACAGATGGCAGATAGATTTAAGAAGTGAGTAGAAAGTACTAGAGCCTTTCCTGCTTTCCCACAAGTTTCGGTTTCCATTTTCCAGGTATGCAGGCCTCGACACGATGAAAGATCTCCTCTCCCTCCCTCGCTCCTCTCATCCTCCCTCCGCTGCTCTCCTCCCATCCCAGCTCCGCTCTCATTGTGCTCTTGAAGTGGTGCGTTGCTGGAGAGAGTGCTGCACTGGTTCTTTATATAACTGTGAAAGAGAGCTGAAAGAATACAATACATCAGAGTACAGTACCACTCACAGTGGGAGGACAGTACTCGCCTAAGTACTGCAGCAGCCATAGCAGCTATTTACTGTAATTATTTGAGCCCATTAAAGGAGCCGGCAACAGTGCAGCTTACGTAAAAATGGCCGGACCTGAGCTACTCTGTTTGTCAATGTCACGACTGTGGCAGATATAATTTATCTGCACGAGTTTCACTTCTGTCAGTCAGATGGAGAGCACGAGGAGAATCTCATTAAAAAGGACCATTACTGAAATAAGTCTGTGCTGCATTCGGAAATGATGCTGCTAACATACAGCTATTTAACGTTTTCAAGTCTGAAAAAATGATAACTGATGACACAAACACACACACATGTAGACACCTGCAGTTTCTCTAGAAGAGGAAGTATTGAGATCAGATATCTCTCTGCTGTGTGACCCTTCATTCACCCTCACATTGTGTCCTAAACAGACAACGTTTGGTTGATGCAGTTTCACAATCAGCAATGTTAGTTGTATAATCTTGTTTTACAGCCTTTTCTCTGGTTGTACAGTTTGTTTCTCTGAGGTAACTTGAACTCACTGCCACTGCAGTTTTTCATGCATTATCATCATCAGCAGGGTTAATGATTTCTCTAAAATGGTTGTGGACTTACTTAAACAATAGAGCTATTAAATGCACAAATATTCTTGCTGACAGGATATGGAACAATTTGGCCGTATGGGAGAAAAGAGTTGGTTCTGCAGGAGCCTAAAACTAATAAATTTGAGGCCCAAACTTAACTAGGCTACTGTATAGTTTTGCTTAAAAGGGAAGTCTATTACACATAACATTGCAGGACTCACTATGGACCAAAAAACAACACACCAAAAGGACCCAAATCAATGTAGTAGAACCAGAGATAGCGTCTTTTCTATTCCACAGTCTTTTTCCTTGTCAAATCTGGTGCTTACATTATCGACAATGTAACTGGACAATTTCTTAACAAATAGAGAGGCGAAGTCCCGCCCCTTCCAGTGGACTTCGCCTCTCTATAGAGCGGTGCAGGGATGATGTATTTTTGTAGGCCAACCAGGAAGTTAGCATTGCCCTGGTTCCCTAGACAAAAAGCTAATGGGATTTTGGATTATGGCAAGAAAATAAACTCTGTGGCGTTTATGACACTTACACGTTTTGTTCAGTAAAATAATCTCCACAAATGAACACCACTTTTATTATTTTTGAAGCGTGAATGAAATCGGCAGAAGTAAAAAGCTAACGTTATAGGCTATAAACGAACTACACCACAGTCTCGCATGAACACGAGTATACACAACGAGGCTGTAAAGGCGGATGAGTCGGCATGATAACATCTGGTACTCTCATTTGTACACATTAAAAGCTTCAAAATTCACGAGTGGGGTATTCACCAACGTATTTTATATCGTATAACAAAACGTTAAAATCTGTTCAGCTTGTGTTAACCACAGACCTTTCATTCCAGGCATCTTACTAAAAACCCATTCTGACTTTGAGACGAGGGAACCGGAAGTGTTAAAATGCTATCTCATTTTCATGTTTTAGGACTCTTTAACATTTGAAAATAACCAGATCCGAACCAAAACCTTAAAACGAAGCAGACTGGGAGAAAATAATGACATGAATTAAGCTGCTGCTGCTGTGACAGCAACAGAACTTGATGGAACCGAAATGATCTGTCAACACGCACCTATCTGTGTACCGGGGTGAAGCATCTTCATTAGCGAGCAGTGTGAATCCGTTCTTCAAGCCCACACAGAAGTGCTTCAGTCGAAACCACGAAATGTCACAGAGCTTTCCATTTCCATTCCTTTAACGATCTCAGTTCATGATAAAGTCTCAGTTTTAATTACTACAAATTAGAGCGGGGACACATTTCCTGTTACATGGACTGTCATGATGATGATGATGATGATGATGATGGGCATGTGGGGAACCCTGTCATCGTGTTGCCAGGAAACCAGAAAGTAATCAGTCGGCGATGTCGATCATCCTGTCCCCATCTTTACAAACAGGGTGGAGCCTTCATTTCCGTTATTTCACGTCCCCTGTCACTGTAATATCCTGTCTGAATTACCATGAGGTGAGCGGCGCAGGAAGTCAGAGCAAAAATGAAAGAAGGGCCGCTGTAGAAGGATGGAAGAGAAGCGAGGGCAACGCTGGAGGAGATATTTATAGCCGGCTCGGCTCAGCTCGCAGCGCTGTCTTTAAGATGCTCTTTTTTTTTTTATTCCCACCAACCCTCCTTCTCGCTTTCTCACTGTGCTGATTCTCTTTCTCTCTGCCTCGCTGTCAGCTTTCATGTGCACACGTGCCATTGTTACACGCTAATTGAGAAGATAGAAAAGGCAGTTTAGGTTATGTGGGAGCACAGTTAATGGACACACAGGATGACGCTTGGGAGAAAGAGAGTTGTTATCCCTCGTCTCTATGCAACACAGCTGGATCTCTACCGCCAGTATGTAAGGGATAATGCACATGTACTTGATGTACTTGCTGTACATTATCCCGCTTATTACACGGCTACTTACTTAAGAAATCAATCATTTGACACAAAAATAGCCCACCAGAGTCCCAGTTCAGAGCTACGTCCATAGGAACGGTCTGTTATGCATAGCCACGGTCTGCTATATAAAGAAACAAAGAAGACCAGGGTTGGAAATTAGCTTTTTTTGTCCACCTGTCACTGTGGCTCTAGCAGCCACTCAACAGATTAATGTGTTTTTGGCTGGTGAGTGAAGCAAATCTAGCAGCTACTTGCCTATTTCACCAGCATTTGGCTGGTAGCTGGTGCTAATTTCCAACCCTGGAACAGACCGTAAACCACTGTGATTGGCCAATCAGAGTCGAGTATTCAACAAAGCTATAATAGAATTAAAAACCGCTGGTATATATTAGCACAAGTATGTACTTGAAAAACATTTAACAGCTACGGAAATAAGTTTATTTGCATTCTTGCACAAAGTGAGATGAGGAGATAGATACCACTCTGATATCCGTCAGAGATAAATAAGCTGCAGCCAGCAGCCGGTTAGCTGCTGGGAACAGCCTCTGTCAGAAGGTGTCAAAATACAGACCAGCAGCTCTAAATCTCACTAATTAAACCTGCAGTAGGCAGAATGTTTTTGGCATCATTGGACAAAAAAATCCATAATAACTTTTCAGCATATTATAATTCAAGTGTTCTGAGAGAAAACTGGACTTCTGAACTTCCTCATGGCTCTGTTTTAGAGAGAGCATGGAGAGAAAGCGTTCCTATTGGCTGCACTCCAGCTGGTGGGCAGTGCTTGGTATTTCCTTAACTGATCTCAACATGGCTCCCGGGTCACAAACTTTATCATTTTACAGCTAAACAGTACACTACAAGATGTTTCTGAAAACATTTGAGGTGAGAAATAAGCATTACAGTAACAGAATATTGATTCATATTTGATCAGCGCTGCCTAGTTTGACCGTTTGATCGGAGTTTGTGAGTGATTAACAGCTGCTCAGAGACGGCAAGGCTCCAGCTCGGCTCTGATTGGTTGTTTTCCTCCAGCCTGTGAAATCTTGCAGATGCCATTATGAGCACCGGAGGACACACAGGCACATGATTTTTTTTTCAGTTTACCTGCCTCATGCACTATACTGTCAGAACATAGTGACCATTTTATAAAAGTAACTTTTTTAATCATTTTTGCTCCATTTCTACCCCCTGTTGCTTTAATATATTCTTGTTTGTTTATTTTGTACCAAAAACCGAAATGTAAAAAATATCAATTTGCCATTTTATGTGCTGACTATTGTTTGGCTAGGAGCAGTTTCCAGGCAACCAGCAGAGACTCATGAAAACAGTCCACTAGGTCTACTAGATAACGCCCTGTAAAACCACAACTACTCATTTCTACACTTTGTATTTTTGCACGGATTAAACAGGTGGAGTAAAAAAGTGTTAATTAGAAGTTTTAGAGGTGCTGGTATAGGTGGATATTGTTACCTTTTAGACAGAGCCAGGCCAGCGGTTTCTAGTCTTTGTACTAATTTAAGCTAACTGGCTGCTGGCGGTAACTTCAGACCATACAGACACAGCACACAAAACACACACAGTGGTGTACGGGAAGGGAAGTGGCAGAGTTTCAGTTTAAGCAATCGGATATGGAGCTGCCAGAAACTTTAGAAACCACAGCAAAGATGCAACGAGACAATCCCTGTGTGTGTGTGTGTGGTGTGTGAGATTGTGGAGGAAGATGAGAGGAAGTCTTACGCATAGCAAAACCAAAAAAACAACAACAAAAGAAACAGTTTCTACAATCTTGTTGTTCTAAACAATGTTTTTCAGAAAGGCTTATTTGCCATCAAGTCTAGAACAGACACTTTAAGTCCCCCCATTTAGTATTCATAAACACTAGGCCTATATAAACATTTAATAAATTTACATTATTATGTAGTTGTACGCTAATATAGCTTTTGTAACAACTTTAACCCATACGTGGAAGCTGGTCTACAAACAGATAATGAAAATATAGTAAAACACAGTCGTAAAAATAAAAATGTCTTAATAAGAGAAGTTATAATTGTTGAAAAATACTGTTAAAACACTTGAAATGTTCTTATATTAGAAAGTTTAAATAAACATTACTTTGTGTAGCTGAAGCATGTTTTTTTCTGCTTTTCCTATCTTGTTAATCACCTCACGACCCATCATATTTATCTTGTGACGGGGGTCCCGTCCCTCAGGTTGGGAACCATTGGTTTACAGGACAACCTGCTAAATCAATCAATCCAAAAAATAATACAACAAATACTGTACCATGATGTTCTTGTTTTATGACCTGATGTTCTTGTTTTATGATCTTTTTATCTATGTAAAGTGTCTTTAAGTTTTTAGAAAAGCGCTGTATAAATAAAATGTATTATTATTATTATAATTTATTACCATGGAAATTGTCAATATTGATCAATATAATTATGACAAATCCCTCTACATTCTTTGTAATTAATAATAACAGTAATTTTGTGGTGAGAAATAAAAAAGGAAACAGGTGTTAAAGAAAAAAATATTTCAATATTTATTTGCGGTATAAACATGTCTTGTGTTGTTTCCATATACTGTACAATACATACTGTAGGGGTCCATCGTGTCTCCTTCAGTCGACAGAAAGGTGAAACTGCCCCGGTTAACATGCCCCTTTGTTTTTATACACAGACAGATTGCATCTTTTTTTAAAAACTGTTTACAGCACAATACAAAACAGCTATTCAACGTGTGTTTGAAGCTGTAACACGATGCAAGATGCATTGTCAAAAAAATCCCTGAAAAATTCCTCACTGAGGTAACATTTTTAAAATCATTCACTTTTTCTTTCACTTTGTATTTTAGCGCCGCCACCTCTCTCTCTCTCTCTCGCTCCGCTCACGTCGTTCCCTCCCGAGCACATTCTCACCGAGATGTAGCTACAAGTTTTAAGGACACAGAAACGGCCGTTCCCGTGATCTGGCAAATTTACAAACAGAGAAAAAGATTTCTCTTTCATTGTTACAAAGACACACAAAAAGAACCCCACAAGAAAACAGCTTGAAATGTCTTTTTAAATAGAAAAGCTCCGTACTGAAATAGATTTCAATCCTAGGGTGCGAGTGATCAAGTCGTTTTTCTTATTATTAAGTTGGGTATGACTAAAGACGTGGGGGAAGGCCATTCAAGCATGGTAGTATTATTTTCATCTCTGATGCTATAATAGGAGAGCAACTTTTGCATATTAATTCATAACATATATATATACTTAGATATATATTCATATTGAAAGGCCACAGGAATAGCATAGAGCACATTATATCAAAACAAAACGGAAATAGACCTTGTTATTGTTTAAGCCGGGTGGTGTAATCGTCTATTGTGAAACATAACTGGCATGCTGAACCACAGCTTTGTGAAGCAATGTGTGTATATGTCTGTGTGTGTGTGTGTGTGTTTGTGTGTGTGTGTGCGTTAGTAAGGACCGCTTTCAAGTTGATAATGGGCACGTCGGCCCTACGTTTTTGGACACCCCAGGTGAAATATTACTTCAGTCCACAAGCCATATCGAGCTGGATCTTGTATAATCATAATAGAATAGATATAGTACAAAAGAAGAAGATTTTAAAAATTTTGAGGTCTTGGATCTACAAAATACTGCAAAAAAGGTGTTTTGATATATTGCAGAGTAACAAAGAGGACCTTGTGTGACCCGTTGCGGTAAAAACGACAGCTCGCTGTCTATTATTACCATGTTCTGATTCAAATAACAGATAAACAAACGTTTCATTTTGTCTTTTTACACAACGTTTTTCTAAAGTGAGATACAAAGTATTGAACAGTCAGCATTAGAAACAAGTTAGAAAGATTATATAAGGCCAGCTAAAACCAACCCTGTTCAGATTCAACCGCTGTCCCCTCTGAAACCCAGTTCTTTGTTTCTGTTTAGACCCCGTCCACATCGTCGCTCTGAAACCAAACCTCTGTAGTTCGCTGTGAACAATGGGCCTCATGCAAGCACCGCTCGTACAAACAGATCTGTTCTGAAGTGTCACGTGCGAGTGAGTGACGTTTTGACCAACTACAGGTCGTCTTCCACAGAGGACGACATTTAGCTGTTTCAAACATCACTCTTAAAACTAAAAGGAGCTGCGATTCCAGTGTCATGATGTTTTTTAATAGGGCGGTGTATTGGCAAGAATCTGGCGATACGATACGTATTAAGATACAGCAGTGAGGACGTGATATCTGACTAACAACCGATATCAGAGCACTACGTTTTGTGCAATCTGTACCACTGTCTGTCACAAATCTTTGCGTGTATACTTAATTAGATATCAATACAGTGTTTTTGAATCTATACAGTATCGCAAAACAAAATATCGAGTACTCAAGTGTATCGGTATTTTCTTACACCCCTAATTTTTGTTGCATCTGGTTTTATATCAAATCATTCCTGCCTTATTTCTGTCACAGTAGAGACTGTAGACAACCGTAGTAATAGCCTTCTTTCCTTTCTTTTCTCCAAGGTGCACATATAAGACTACTGTCACTGCTAAATATTGTGTTATATCTGCTGATTCGTTCTGATTTTTACATTTTTATGAATGAAACTTGCCCACAAATGGAGCAGAACAGTTAAAGCCTTATAAAGCAATTGTAAAGCGTTGATTATGGAACGATCGCAACTCGCGAATGTGCACGTCCTGGCAATAATCAGTTGAAACGAGCGTTTTACAACACGTTTGTGCAGTTACCGGCTGAATACGACTTTGAACACTTTGAACGAGCAACCCTCACAGAAAGGAGAAAGAGCGATTTGGGATAAGAATACGAAAATGTTCTTGCATGGCTCCCGATGTACCTTCAAACATTGCCATAAGTCTAAGTGCTGCAGGGTTGCTCCACTCTTAAGAGGAAAACCTACATTAAAAACAGACAACTACTTGCAGCCTTTGCACATATTTTTGGAGTCTTTCTTGTTAAGGTGCTTTTGATGTGGACAGGATCTCAGAAAACTCTTTAACCACATGCTGTGTACCGCTGTGTTCAGCAGCAACAGCAGTTAAAAAAACGGTCCTCATCATTCATCTTCCCACCCTGTAAAGCAACATCCAACCCGTGGTTACGTCTACTGTTAGAGAGCATACAGTACCACAGCATGCTCAGGTATACAAAATAATATAGATCTGTTTACTATTAGCTCTATAATATATATATTTATATCAATTTGTGTTTCATATATCTTTCATATACCCAAGGCTTAAGGGTGAATCCACTCTTTGACGAAATGGGTGATCCCTTTTGCAGAAAGATCTTCTGTTTTCTCCCAATGCAGTTAAGGGACGTGAAGCTATCGAAGTAGCTAAGTGCAGTCTGTAGCTGAGGCCAGTCCCAGTCAACGACAACATAATCCCAACACCAGGGTACAATCACAGGACCTAAGATAGGACAACAAACTGAACAATTCCCCCTTAGGCAAAAAGAAGTAAGGTAATACAAGTGTTGAGGCACTTCTTTTGCCCAAGGTTGCTAAGATAAGCTGCCCTAAAAAGTTGCTCAGAAATGTTGACTCTGCCTTCGCATCCATCCTCTCTCATTTAAGTCTCTGCCTCAAAGTACAAACGTCAGAGCTGTGAGAAACCAGTTTGTCAAAAAACGTACTGGTTACACAATATGGCTGTGATGAAATAACCAAGGGAAATTCAGCAGTTTAGTTTCTAACTGAACTTATCAAAACAGCTGGTGGAAACAACTGGTACTTCTTGTAAGGCAACTGGATGAACAGTCATACGGGGAAGGAAGTAGGAACTGGGAACTTGAAAACAGTTGGCCAAATGTCAACTCCACTGTAGTGTCTTCACCTCCCATGCTCTCGGTCCTACCCGCTGCTCCTCTTCGCCCCTAACCCAACCCTTTAACCCCCTCAACCTCTACCTCTGCTCGGGCGCCAGTTCCCGCTCCCTCCCCACTCCGCCGTGCAGCTGTCGGGACTCGTCGCAGCCTGGGACTGGCCTCTCCTCTCCGCTCCTCGTCTCTGAATGTCTCTTTATCCGCCTGCTTCCAGCACCGGCTTCAAGTGCCAACAAGTCAATGGCTACACCACTGTGCAAACTGCATTAGGTCATTACGAACCTAAATGAAAAACAAAACTTAAAAAAAAAGAAAAAAAGACAACTAGGAATATCACAAAAACGCTCCTCTTTGTTGGCGTCGCCACACCCATTCTCCTCTTCTGTAGTTTTACAATCTCTTGAGCCATTGTTGGATTGGATAGATACGATTTCTACGTGTATATATTTATATAAGGTATAGATTTGTGCGTAAATGTACACAAAAATATACAAAAATGCATATAGACATACTGAATTTGTTAAGAACTGCCCATACATTTTTCTGCTATGTACGTTAACATACATACAGTACAAACATACTTTGTGTGTGCGTGTGTGTTAATTCCTTGGTTTTGTAAAACTCTACATTCAGTAGAGCGAGATTTCCTACAAGTAAATCCCAGGTTCTCCACTTGGCACCAGTCAGCTCGGCTCGAGAGCCGAGACAGAAAGATAGAGAGGATGTTGTTGTCTCATAAGTCGAGCGCTGTAGATTTTTCCTATCTTTGTATGAAGCTGTCTGTCCTGCTGCGTCCTTCGCTCAGTTTCTCAGTCAGTTAAGTCTCCTCGGTTTCTTTGTGACGAGACAAGTTGATCGGGGCTCTTCCGCCCTCCAATTCGATCAACTCTCGAGGAGGACGCCGTCGTAAACCCGTTTGTCAGTTCGCCCTGTGGGTTCAAAAACACCCCGTCCCCTTTTTAACGTGGCAATCTGTGACCTCCCCTGCCTCTCCAACGCTGCTCCGTGGTCAGGCTCTCAGACAACGAGCCTCGGGAGGCTAAAACATTCATTAAAACCGGCTGCTTCCCTCCAGTGCAGCCGCTTGTTATCATGGTAACAACGCCACCTTTAACCCCTCCAAAGAAGGGACAGTCCCCCCTCTAATTTTCATGTTGACTCCAGCGTGTCCAGTTGAAACACGTTGTGATTGGTCGGGGTGGTGAAGAAGAGCTGCTCGTGCGTCGGGGAGGTCGAGTGGTTATCGCAGGGGCTGTTGAGGCCCAGCGTCCGCTCAAAGTCCAGGAGCTGGCCCATGAAGTTGAAGTTCGGGGAAATGTTCGACTTTTTCCGCTTGACGAAGTCGTACGCGTCGTTGAGCGACAGGTTGAGCTTCTGCATCAGGTAGGCCACCGTGACGGTCACCGAGCGGCTGATCCCGGCCAGACAGTGCACCAGGATGCCACACTTTTTTGAGCGCGCCTCGTCTGCGGAAGAGAGGGAACGAGACGAGAAGAGGGAAGCATGAGAGAGGATTAGATTACTGTTAAAACCTACTCAGTCATACATCTTAGCATTCAGATTATCAATGAGCCAGAAGGAAAAGTCGGTAGATTCTCTGATCTACAATTTTACATTACGACATTATGGATTGTTCTAATAAAACAGCTGACAATATAAGTAAGCAGAATAAGTATTCTTTTCTATTTTGTTTCTCTGCTGTGTGGGTGTGCTTATGAGTTGAGATTTATTATTTGTTAATGGTGATATCGCAGCTGTTGTATTTACAGTATCTATGTGATTGTACTGTATATTTGAACACTAACCTCTAAAAGAGTGTTGCCAAGTTAACATCTAATGGAGTTGCTAACAAACAATGAACAACATTTACAGAATATCAATCACATATAAAAATAGTCAAACCTATGTTATTTTCTCAATAATCTTGTTACTATGAGCGATGGGATCCTACATGAACACACAATTTTCTACCTAAGTTGGGACAGTTTTGGTTTCACTCAACATATTTCTGCATTTCTTTCTTTTATGTGCTCTCCTCACTGGTTTCAAGTTGGCTCAGTTAGAAAAACGTGATGCCAGAACACTCTTTGATTGTGAAACTTTTAACCTATTTGTGTCCAAAGACTATATTTAGCTTGATGAGGAAAAAAATGCCACAACATTTGTTCTGATTGGTCAAAAGTCTTGAAATTTGGCACAGACATACTTTGGGCAAGTATCTAACAGTATAACTTTGATCACTTAGATCACTTGAAAAATCACACTTTCAGGATTTTTAAACATTGTGTTAATTAAATGTTTTCCATATGATATTTTTACACGGCATATGTGTGCATATCTTTGATATTCAACTTGTTATGAGTTCATAGATACTAAATACTTGATTGTGCTCCTTGTAGTT
The DNA here is from genome assembly GCA_916701665.1 of Sebastiscus tertius. Taxonomy (NCBI): domain Eukaryota; kingdom Metazoa; phylum Chordata; class Actinopteri; order Perciformes; family Sebastidae; genus Sebastiscus; species Sebastiscus tertius. Next base: position 30,836 of record CAKAOH010024022.1, read on the forward strand.
TCTGAGATACAGACATTTTCCTATCATACTATATCTAGTATTTGGGCACATGGGACGACTGTTTTTTCCTAAAATATAATGGAGTCTATTGCAAAAACAGTCGTCCCATGTGCCCAAATACTAGAGATAGTATGATAAGAAAAACTCACGGTTTCACCGAATTTGAAAATGTCTTCACATTTGTGCTGAGGCAAGCCCAGAGAACACTTCCACCAAAGGAAATTAAAAATGTCAGTTGCGGGCACAAATGGGTTAATAAATAGCATCTACAAATGTTTTTTTTTTTTTTACTAACTGTATATTTGATTATTTCTTATTTAATCATGACTATTTAATGTTATAGAAAAATAATTACAGCTTAAAACCACATTTTCTGGAGCAATGGACGTGGGTGTTTTTTATTAAATGAGACAATGGCTTCATCCAAAATCACACACTCTGTACTACATACTCAATAAGTGCACAATACGTGTACTATTATTCAACACACTTTTGTGTGAATAAACAGTAGTATTTATCTTTCTGGACACACTGAGCTGTAATTTACGTCGTCACTTCCTGAGAGACTCCTTGCCGGTTGGAGACGTGTAACCGTGGTAACCCGTGCCAACCTCATGTGACCAAAACAACAGTTTGTGGGAATCAAAGTCTGAACCAATTTAAAATATATAATACGCCCAGCAAACTGAAATCTTATACTTCAAATTAAATTGAAGTGTTGTTGATGTTACAGAGCTGTCCGTCAACGTCCGTTATGAACGCTGTCATCACTACTGCATTACATTGTGGGGTATTTATGCCGCCGTAGTGCCCAGCGTTGCATACTGTAATATTTAAATTTTATTTAAATATTCTACAATTCACGTACTATTGGTTTCATACTAAGGTTTTGGACATACTAAAATATCTCACATACTGTTTTAGCGTACTAAATAGCATGTTAGTGTGGAATTTATGTGTAAAACAATTGAATTACAACTAAATTAGAATCATTTGTGCAACAGAAAGTTATAGAACGATATTATATAACTCCATTGAACGTCATCCACCCGGTCGTAACACGAGAGCTGAGAATTAGATCTTTCTTTCTCAACATTTATTATATTTTTTACTCCAGAACGACCTTTCTCAATGACAGCAGAAAGTCATGTTTCATTCTGCTTTCTTGCTCTCAGTCCGTAGAAAAACCTGAATTAAAAAAAACCATCCTACATTATTAACGGGCTACATCCATCCACCTTCTATCAGTTACGAGCCCTTGCACTTGCATCACTGCAGGCCATTAGAGCGCGAGAGTTAAGTGCTTCTTTCCTTTCTTCCTCCCTTCTCTCTCTTTCATCCTCTCCTTTATCTCTCTGTGTGCCTCTCCTCACTCTCTCTGCCTGCATCTCTTGTTGTAGGATTGGGGTCAGTTGGCTCACAAGCTCAGGCTGCCAAGCGGATGCCAAATTAAATTTATATGTGATGTGTGCTCACTTTCCACAACTATACAAGACTCAGGAGTCAAATAAGTATCCAGTGGTTAATCTGTCCTGAACCGATCTTCACATTGTGCAGCATTACATCACTTTATTTGCGCTTTAGATGCATTATAACGCAAGAATTTATCCATTTATCAGCCTGTTAAAAGGCCAGAAAACATCACATTCCTCCACTTCTATATGTTCGCACAATAATTTCAGATATTTAAGGAATCTACGGTTTAAAACGGAACATTATAAGGTCATATCTGAGTCTCCTTTTCAGCCTGAGCTTTTCTCCTTTACCCATAATTACCCCGCTGTTACTAAAAAGACCTGATGTAATCCCCTGCACATTACAGACAGCCAGACAGCAGCATTTAACATCAGCGTGACCCAAATCTGCCACGACCTCTGGCTCTGGCATATGTCACACTTCTTCCCACCTAAGCTGAAACATCAGTCTTAAAAAATAAAGAAAAGTGTCAGGGGGTCTGGACAATCTAAGACAAACACTCTGTGGTTCCCACTGACTCATCAGAGAGGGAATTTACTCACTCTCTGGGAATTAAGTCAGAGAGAATGATGGGGAATGACGGGAAATACTGAAAAATGGAACGAGATGAGGGGCTCAAATTCTTGTGGCTTCAGTATGACCCAGTTCTCAAAGAATCTATTTACATGTTTTATTCAAAACTTTGCTTTAACCCTAACCCTTGTGATGTTGAATTCATATTTAATCAGGAATAGTAAAATACAGCCAGCCGGATGTCTAAATGCAGCTCACAGAAGACATTTTTAAGAGAATTTCCCACCAATTCTGTTTAAACGTTTTTCCACAAAACGATTATTTGGCAGAGAGTACAGCTGCAACAATAAATCAATTAGTTGTCAACTGTTAAATTAATCACCAACTATTTTGCTGATCGATTAATCAGTTTGAGTATTTTTTTAAGAGAAAAAAAAAGTAAAAATTCTCTGATTCCAGCTTCTTAAATGTGAATATTTTCTGGTTTCTTTACTCCTTTATGACAGTAAACTGAATGTATTTGAGTTGTGGACAAAACAAGACATTTCAGGACGTCATCTTGGGCTTTGGGAAACACTGATCGACATGTTTCACCATTTTTTGACATTTTATAGACCAAACAACTAATTGATTAATCAAGAAAATAATCAACAGATTAATCGACAATGAAAATAATCGTTAGTTGCAACCCTAGCAGAAAGATTTTTTTTTTTTTTTTACATGATATATGAACATCTAGGATAAATGTAGGCAAAGGGAGTAATGGAGGAAACACTTAACATAACACAATTAGTGCTGAAATACTAGGTTGATTGGTTGATCATTTAAGTCATTTTTAAGCAAAAATCAGTGGTTTCAATTTTTCGTGTGTGAATATTTGATGCGTTTCTTAGTTTTATGATAGTGAAGTGAATATTTTGTAGGTTTTGTACTGTAGGTTGAACAAAACAAGCAATTTGAAGATGTCAACTTGGCCTTTGAGGGGATTATGATGAGCATTTTTCACTATTTTTGACTGATTGATCGACTGGTTTCACCAATTCTTTTGATAATCATTTAATATTTTTTCCAGCAAAAACACCAGATGTTTTCTGGTTCCAGTTTCTCAAAATATACAGATTTACTTCTCTGTCATGTATGATAGTTTGGGTTCTGGGTTTTGGGTTTTGGACACCTTGGATGAATCGATAATAAAAATAATGGTTACACTGCTGTTCTAACATTACAGTACATATTCTCTCTCCGCCTTTTACTCACCAATAAATGAAATGGCCTCGGGGAAAAACTGCGAGAGGTTCTGGCTCCAGTGATCGGAGATGGGGATCTGTTTGTACTTGAAGTCCCCTTCGTGTTCGAACATGTTGGGCAGGTTGGGCGTCACGTTGAGGATGTACTTGATGTTGTACTTGCTGAGCACATCCAGGTTGGTGGAGTCTTTGGCACAGCCCAGGTAAAGGTACGGCAGGATCTGGACGGGAAACGCCGGCTGGTTGTTGGGGAGCGGGCTGCCCTCTGACTCTGTGGCGCTGCCCGGCTCGCGGTCGGACTCCCCGTCCGAGCAGTCGGAGCTGATGCGAAGCCCTCCCAGGCCGAGGACGGAGGCCGGCGGCGAGCTGCTGGGACAGGAGCAGTCCAAATTGGTCTCGCAGTGCTCGGGGTACTCCGACTGGAACTTGTTGAAGCCCCCTGGGAGGACGGACAGGGGGAAAGGTCAATATCAGGATAAAGCCAAAGAAAATCATTTCATTGGGTGGAAAAACAAAAATGTGCCCTGCACACATGACCACAGGCGAGGTTGTGTAACACAAAATGGCAACTGAATGTCAAGTCTGCATGATACACGAGGTTCATCATGAACCTGAATGATTAATTAACTGACATTTTATTTATTTGAATTAATTAGAAATAAATTAAGAAAATAGCTAGATAAATTTGACTATTAAAAAAAAAGAATAAATAATAAGCAAAAGTCATAAAACAGAAAAATATATTACACATTTTACCACTCCAAATAAATATTCTAATTACATTACATGCTATACAGGTAGGGGTGTAGTAGAAGGCTACTCTTTATCACTTTATATACCTTTTTTCATGAACTCATATATAGATTAAAACAGCTTAAAACAGTATTAAACTTGCAATTTATATCATAAATATTCTGATTATATCATAATAAGGGTTTATAATGTAATTGATTTTCGTGTGCAGTTATTGCAGTCATGCCATTTTTTAATGCACCACTATACATCACATATGAATGAGAGATATAAGAGGAGAATAAGGTGATATTTATGTCATTATGACTAAGCAAACGGGCTGGACAGATGTGGTCCATTGAGAAAAGCTGAGCCCTGCATGGGGAGAATGAGCAGCAGAGAGGACAGCCAGCTCTGCTGCTGCTGCTACAACAACTCACCACTCAGCTCAGTGGACTTTTTGTGAATGGCAGCTCGGATTGTGACTCCAGTCAAACATTTCTAGGATTATCAATAAATCAAAACACGTCCACATCTTCTAATGCTACCACATTTTATACATGTTATACTGGCTGTCTATATCTGTTTGTTTTATTCTCTGTGATGGAGATTCATCAGAGTGCGTCGTCGTCTCCTCGTTTCTCTGTTCATTCATGAAAAAAAAAAAAAAACAGCCAATCTTTTTCCTGAAGGAACACAACATGGCGGGGCCATTTCTGCAGCATTTAATTGAAAACATATTTAGACACAGCTCTTATAGACTGTTGCTATAGACAAAAGGACGCTTCTTTAGATTAAACCTATAATTTAATTCTGATTAAAAATAAGACAATAATAATAATAATAATAATTGAAGGAACTGCTCTGTCAAAGTTCATTGTGGCTTCACTGTGAGAGACGTGTTTTTACATTATAATAACTGTGATAATATGCTTTGTTATAATAGATAAAGCTGCCTCATTATATAGTTCATAAATAATAAATAAGACACAAACTTTAGTCTGTAGACTGATGATAACAGCTGGATTTATTTGAATAGTCCCTACAGGCTATTTAACATCTGTAATAACATTTTATATTAACATGTCTGGCTTGTAAAATGTTATGATGCCTTTTTTTTTGCCTTTTTCAAAGAGCCCAGATCGAACATGCAAATATATATCCATTCATTAAATTATCTTATACCAGATGAATCATAAGATTTATATTGATTGTTTATACTGTTTTGATGTAAATGCCACCTTCAGAGCAGCCACATCCTGTAATCAGGACAATCTCAGTTAATTACATCAGATCATCAGAGTGAAATTAAAACTGCAGGTTTTTTTTGTAGACTGATGATAACATCTGGATTTATTTGAATAGTCCCTACAGGCTATTTAACATCTGCAATAAGGTTTTATATTAATATGGCTGGCTTGTAAAATGTTATGCCTTTTTTCTTCCCAAAATATCTAATCAAAGAGCAAGGATCGAACATGCAAATATATATTCATTCACTAAATCATCTCACACCAGATGAATCATAAGATTTATGTTGACTGTTTATACTGTTTTGGTGAAAGTGACCCCTTCAGAGAGCCCATAGAAACAGGATCGAACATGTAAATATATATATCCATTCATTAAATGATCCTACACCAGATGAATCATAAGATGTATGTTGTTTTAGCGTTGATTGTATACTGTTTTGGTGTAAATAACACCTTCAGAGCAGCCACATCCTGTAATAATCAGGACAATCTCACTTAATTACATCACATCAAAGTGAAATTAAACTGCAGTGTTTTTTTATGAATTAAAGGGGACTACAACACAGAACCCAGACCTTTTAAGAGTTTTTAAAAGCCATGCTGATCTGATCTCTCTTACCCTCCAGGTAGAAAGCCTTGCAGCCGTCGTCCCTCAGCTTGTGCAGCAGCAGCCCCAGCACGGAGCTGCCCAGCAGCCCGGAGGAGGAGGAGGTCTCCTGGTGCCGCTCCGCCGCTCCGGTCGCCTCGTCGTACAGCACCACCACGTCCGTCTTGCAGCGCTTCACGAACCTCTCCTTGTCCTCGTTGTTGGGGATGATGGAGCGGATGGGCAGGTTGCCCTTCTTCAGCCTGCGGAGCATGAGGCCCGGGATGGCCAGGTTGATGGCCGACTCGACGTGCGACGACTCGTACAGCTCGTGTGCTCTGCAGTCCAGCAGCAGCAGGGAGCCGGACCCGGAGCCGGACTCCAGCTCCTCCTGCAGCCACTCCACAGTCTTACTCGACATCATCAGCACAGTCACGATCACAGAGCCTCTCCACGGATGGTTGATTCTCATCAGGGAAACGTGTTTAATCCGCCTGAACCCTGATGGTGCAACGTGAAAAAAGGAGACAAATCACGGTGATAAACTTCCTTTCACCGCAGCCGCCAAAGCCTCCGCCACCACCTCTTCCTCCAGATACACATACATCCAACACGGACGCACCGAGCAGGAAACTTGAACATGCAGAGGTTTCTTCTTCTCCTCCTTCCTTCAGTCTGAGAGAAGTGGAGGTTTCATTCCAGTCCATCGACGTCCATTTGGAGAGACCTCCAGCTCCAACTTTACCCAGATATTAGTGTCCGAGTTGCTGTCGCTTAAAGCCCCATGATTATTATATTGTTGTTATTTTATTACATGCTGGCCCATGGTGGAGGTGGAGCGCCTGCCTCTGGTTTTAGTCATCTCTCTCCACTGGATGCGTTAAAGAGGCTCTGCTGGGCTTGTCACTGAGACGAGGGAGGAGCAGAGATTTAAAGGTGCAGAGCTGCTAGAGAGATTCACACCATGCAGCTCTCAGGCTGTGTGTGTTCACCACATTCATCTTATCCATTCATTGATATATAGCCTACACTACAGTATATGGTTCTAGCTCTGAATGACATGATTTGACTCACTTGGATAGATAGAATAGAAAGCTTTATTGTCATTGTATTAAATACAATGAGATTCACAGTTGCCACTTCTGGACAGTTACGTATGCATATACATATATACTAGTGAAGCACTGTCGAAGATAAATCACAACATTTTGTAGTGTCATGGAGCGTAACGGTAAGCAGTAACATTTAACCAGTTATGTCATTGTGAGTTTCAAAATGAGTGTCCATAACAAAAAAATAAATAAATAAATGATTTCAACAGCTTCACATTTTCAAATAGAACACTTTTTAAAAGTCCTTCGCTCCTTCCTCTGGAACTGCAGTGCTCATAAAAAAAGCTTAAGCAAATATTGTATTTTAATTCAACAAGTGATGCTATACGCCCCTCGTTTATGATCGTTAGCGTCTAATAGAACAAAAAAAGTTACTTGACTAGACTAAACGAGGCAGATAAAACATATAACAGGTAAAACACACAGTTATAAATTAAATAAAACAGGTAAAGTAGATGTAATGAATAAATATAAACAGAAGTGTTACACTAGAAGTATAAAATATAAAAATAGATGTAATGTAAACAGAGGTAATTGCACTTGTAAAATAGGTAGGGCAGATGTAATAAATAAATAAATGTAAACTAAGTTGCACTTGAGGTGTATATTGCATCAACGATATACAGTATATTGCACAGATAGAGGTATTATTAATCTGCCAAGAAAAGTCACAATTTAATTTCTATACATGGACGCCTGTTGTGTTCATGGTATACTGTTAGGGTGACCAGATCCCAACAAAACCAAAAGTGTAAATGTAAAGAGTATGTTTGTATGGGACAATGTGGGACACGTTACCAAGGCTGAGAGGTAGTCTACAATTTTGATATAACGTCTATCTAAATTAAATAATAATTTATAATAATTTACAATAAATGTAAATAAATGTAAATTAATTATTATTTAATTTAGATAGACATTATTTAATCATTATATTAAAATTGTAGACTACCTAAATTAAATAATAAACATTTCTATTCTGGGGGTGGTTAGCACTGGCGCCTCACAGCAAGAGGGCTGCAGGTTCGAATCCGGCTTGGGGCCGTTCTGTGTAGAGTTAACATGTTCTCCCTGTGTTAGCGTGGGTTTTCTCCGGCTTCCTCCCACAGTCCAAGACATGCAGGTTAGGTTCATTGTTGACTCTAAACTGCCCATAGGTGTGAATGTGAGTGTGAAAGGTTGTCAGTCTTTGTTGTTGCTGCTTTTTCCTCTTCTTTGTGGTAGTTTCCATCATATTCGGCCTAAATCTGCACAACTTGTGACTTTGCGGTGACTCGCAATTTTCCCCGTTGGGCGTAATGTGTAAAAGACGGTGACAGGTCAACCTGCACTTGACCCATGCATGTATAGTCGTATAGTTTGACAGCAAACAGCCCCGTGATGACAGCCCTCCCTGCTGTCTTCACAGCCGTTGAATAAAAGCCAGATTTTCAAACAGCATCTGTCCTGCAGTGGTTTGACTCTTGAATGAAAACTAGAGCCAATGAAAATGTGGGACATCGTCTCAATATGTGGGACGTGGGATAAAAATGCTGTGCAGTCTCTCGTAAAGTGGGACACCTGGTCACCCGAGGTACAGCACATCACTTTATTTGGTTAATTTTCTTGTCTTTTATGAGTTTGGTTGTAAATATGTCTCTGATACATTTTTCTTGTGAATCTTGAATAACACTTTCATCATTGATTTTTGATAGAGCGCTCCAGCGATGACGTATTTTTGTAAACCCACCCGGAAGTTAGCGTCGCACTGGTTCCCTTGACAAAAAGCCAATGGGATTTTCCAGTGGGGTTTTGGATTATTGCAAAACATAAACTCAGTTGCAAACAAGCATTTATGATGACATTTTGTTCCGTAAAATAATCTCCCCACAAATGAACACCACTTAAATGTATTTTGAAGTGTGAATGCACTTGCCAGAAGTAAAAGCTAACGTAAGGCTATAAACAAACTACACCATGTTTGCATGAGTGCGACACATAATGAGGCTGTAAAGGCAGACGAATTGGCGTGATGATGATGATGATGCTTGAAGATGATGATAGCAACTGCCTTTTAAAAGACATATGCAAGCTTCAAAATTCATGAGTGTGGTATTTATTGATGTATTTTATATCGCAGAACAAAACAAAAGCTTAACATCTCTTAAGCTTGTGTTGACCACAGACTTTATTTCGGGCATCTAACTAAAAACACATTCAAAAAACCCATTTGATCTCCAGATGAGGGAACCAGAAGTGCTAAAATGCTGACTCATTTCTGCACCACTCTATTTTTGCCTTATAGCCTATTTTCCTTTACATTAATAAAAGTTACAATGCTTTTATTAATAATTCCACCTAACCAGTGCTTGTAAAAGATTAGTGTGCATTATAGAATCGATCATGTCATATCTTTCTGTATTAAATGGACCTTGTGGTGAGATTGTTTCCAGGGTAAATAATTAACTTTCATTCTCAACGTTTAAGACAATATGTTCACGTATTCATGTCGGCTATTCGTGTTCATCTCAGAGAAAATGGAAATTTGGACATTTACATTCCCTCGACAGCCGCTTGAACCCCATCTGATGATTAAAATCCGCAATTGATCTAAATGATCGAAAGCACCAGAG
>CAKAOH010024023.1:0-13190 GCA_916701665.1 Sebastiscus tertius
CCCCCCCTTCTGTTCTGATCATACTTCGACATTCCTCTGACACACACAGGGGGAAAGGGGAACCGATAATTATCTCAGCAGCAAATTATGGGTTTGGAAATTACTTTAGAGGTGTTCTGCACAAAAAAATCTAGCAAGACTTGAGCGCCTGTCTGTCAGGGGCAAAATGTGCCCGCCTCTAAAATGCGTAAAAATTCCACATTAATGGTATAAAAAAAGAAATCACTCACTCTCAGTTTTTCTGTGATCCATATAATTAAATTACTTTTTTTCTTACAGCTGAAAAGAGCGCACTTTTTACAACATCACCAGCGTTTTTATTCTAAAACAAAACAAGCGCGTTTTAGCCACACTACCATAATAAAAACTACACATTCATTTGAAACAATATAATTCACATTATCTTTGCTTTTTTGTGCAACAGGGCCATAATAGATACCAATAAAATAATCAATATAGTTATTGAAAAATGTGTGTTCGGACGCAGCAGCCTGTCGGTCCAGCTCATTGATTCCTTCAATAGGGTGAATACTCGCAGCCTAAACGTGCAACACTGTTTGGTCTGTTGTTTGGGGTCCTGAATAGCCCATAAAAAGAGACAAGAACAAAGAGAAGGAAGTAGCTGGTGCAATAAAAGTTTCCCTTTGCCTTATTCGTGGCCATATGTGACATCCGCGTGGCACAAATTTGAGGCAAATAAAGCGCAAAAGTTAAAAGGTTGTAATGTCTCTCTACTGCTGTCCTGGGATTATTCTCACTTTGACATGAAAAAACGAATCAGCTGATGATGATGAAACTACTGAGAGTCCCTATTTATATAAATGCATTTTTAACCCTATTACCAAGCATAAAAAATACAGAAAACATAAAAAGTGTATTCACGACTTTGACATTTTAATTCTCACACTAGAAAAAGAAGCTCGAAATGTGATGAATTTGATTTTAGTTTGGCAGTCAGTGTGTTGTACTCTCTTGATTTGTCATGCTCGCGGTGTCAGAAACAGCATGTGTACAAGTCTTTGTTTCATTAGAACAACTTGTGTTGTTGTCACCATGCAAGCTGTTATAATTTACTCGATTTTTACTAAAATGAATTGCATTTTTTAAACAGCCCCTTCTGTGTGCTGTTCCACATGCGGAGAATATTATTATTATTATTATATTATTTTCATTATATGGAAATTAATTTGGTTTTGGGGTCAAAATGTTGGAAAATAAAAATCTCATAATTGGAGTGTATTTCACCGCAATGTGGCACCATTGAACTGAAATTATATTCCAAATCATTTACGGTTTTTTAAAAACGCAGATTTTCTTTTTTCCTTAATTGTTATTCACAGCTATATCCCCCCTCCAAAAAAACACGCTGGTCCATAAAGTTTCGGCTGTAAATAACGCCTGAACACTAAAGCCAATGTGTGGACTGGAGAGGCAGGAATGCAGCAGAGGTTGTGTGCCAGTGTGCAGAATTAGAAAGGTCATTCTTTGCCTCGTGTTTTAGTGTTTTATTGCGGCCCGTGAGGCAAAATCCCATGCGCGGCTTTTGATGCAGGAAGGAAAAGAAAGACGCCGTTTGGTTTCCACTTTGTCTTTTAAAAGGATTATTCTGACCGGCGACGAACGAAAGAACCAGGAAGGTCTAAGACGAAAAATGATACATTATTAATAATAAGCCTGGTACTAACCATGGGTATTAATAATTAGCATTAATAATTCATTAATGAATAGTATGTGCTCCTGATTTGTAGTTGGTTGTTATGCGCAATGATGGCTAAACCTGATGGAAAATGGATGCACGCGTAACAGGATTATTATTGTTATTATTATCATGTCTAATATTATTATTATATTTTTCGGGGTTATACTTTTTGGATTGCTAAAGTTACATTTGAACTAATGTTGCAGCTTCAAAAAAGATTTTTATTGAATATTTTAAAAAAATGTTGCCATTCCCTTATATGAAACACAAATATAAGTATGTATGTCATCATATTTTGGGTATAAATCACGCTGGATTGGTTTTAAACATGCACTTTTACTTGGCTTCTTGTGCAGAAGGCCTAACTTTAACAGCCTGCTCCTCTGCAACACAACAGGGCCCATATCCACGTCCATTGCGCATTCTTATACATCAATATCCAGCAGCACAACATCAGTCAGAATTAGCTCTATGGGACCTGTAAAATTTCTACATTATCAGCCATGATTAAAAACACAGCGAGGGAGGCAAAGTCTGGTCCTGCCCCTGATGCTTTTTTCCTCTCCCCCGCTTCTAACCTTACTAATAAGGAGTAATTCACATACTAACAATGTAAAGCCCTCTATAAGCACTTTACCATCGCTGGCTACCCCAATTAATGTCCGGAAGTGTTCGACTTTATGCTCGTTAAGCACTCAGGAAGCTGTTGCCCAATGAGCGCATGTTGATCCACACATCATAAATTATGACCATTAGTAGGCAAAATTTTTTGCCCTGTCGGGATTTGTAAGTGAGCTTCTAAATGTGGTGATGCGGACAGATTCATGACTTCATGGAGTTTTTATGCGAGACTATCTCTGGTTTTTAAAAAACACTGCAGGGCAAAACAATAGACTGTGGTTTTTCTCCTCTTCTTCTAAACCAAGATTTACCTAACAACCCAGACGACATGTACTAAATGGACTCTGTCTTTCTTTCTTTCTCTCTGTGTTTCTGCAGGCAGAGTATACTGGGCAGCAGCTGACACGACCCATTGCAACAGCAATGTTTCATAAAAGGGAAAAGCAAACAACGTGTGTAACAGTAGGTTGTCAGACTTTAAAGGCTTCCACAACGAGGCGTTGCCAGTAATTGTGTTTTACAAGATTGAAACGTTTGAGCTTCAGCAGGAGGACAGAAACACATGAAATCACTTTATAACACTGACAAATATTTTGTCTATTGCACAGACAATAATAAAACACAGGGAGCCAGCTGAGATTTGATAAAAACAACAGCTTTTAACTTCAAATGCACACAGAAAAAAGTACTGAGTCTCTCACACACACACACACACACACACACACACACACACACACACACACTGGTATTTAAGATGCCATTGGATACTCCTACAACGGGTAACCTAGTTTGTCTTAGGGTGCAAGGGCCAATTTAGTATTCTTTACCCTTCAGCCTATATATTTATATTTTTAACATATTTTTATAAAGATGGTTTCAACCCCATCTGTGTGCTTTTCCACATACTGGGAATATTATTATTATTTTTATTATATTATTTTCATTATATCAGAATCAGAATCGTGTTTATTGCCAGGTGTAAGAGGTATACACTAGGAATTTGCTTTGGTGTTGTTGGTGCAAGTAAACAGTATAATAACAAAGGAATATAAATATATATAAAGGAATAGATATAGAAATTAATCTGGGTTTTGTTTTGGGGTCAAAATGTTGGAAAGAGAAACCTCACAATTGGGAGTGTATTCCATCACAATGTGGGCACCATTCATGTTTGATTTACTACTACTGCAATTCAATCATGACGCTAATATTAAAATGTTATTGCTGGTGGGTTTGATGATGATGATGATGATGATGAGGATAATACTTGTGATTTTTCTGAATAAAATCTCATGCTGCACATCATACATAATGTCGTCAGTGATTATGTCACAGCATCCTTACAACAAATCACTGCATCTTATTATATATATATAAAAAAAACAATAAACCAGAGCAATCCCTCATCCTCCCGAGGTGACAACAACAAATCAGACACTCCAGAAACACACTCCTCGGTGCGGTTACTCGCTTGCAGCCCGTGTATCAGCTGGGTCAGCTGACATCCGCAGTGAACCGCCGCCGAAAACCAGCAGCCATAAACAACAAGCCTCAACACACACACACACACACACACACACACACACACAAACACCCGCCCACTTCCACCATGCGACGCCTCTGGTCGCTAGGGGGCACTGCTGGGATCTACACTGTGTGTGTGTGTGTGTGTCTGTGTGTACATAACTGTAGCAGCCCTATAATATGTGTGTGTGTGTGTGACATTGCATATGATATTCAGGCCTTTGGCACATTAGGCTTGGATATATAACAAGTGACAGCAAGTATGAAAACAAGAAATAATTAGAAGCACATTGGATGCAATTTGTCACTGCCTGGTCAGTAGGGGCCTATATGAGTGATGACAAAGTTTACTATCAGTGCGCAAATTTATGACAACACATTGGCACAGCATCTCTAAAAATGCCCCGCTAATGTAGGCCAGTAGCACACACACACACACCCACCCACACACACACACACGCAGGTGCTGCTGCTGCTATACAAGCAAGCCAGTATAATAATAATGCCAGTCGCTTTTGCATGGGCATCATCAGCAGCCTCTAGGCTACAGGTCAGGTCACAACAACCACAGAATACACACTCTTCTGCATCATTTTATCATTTCAAACCCAAAGCCACCGCCGTCCAACACAACATGCACACATATATAGAGAAAGAAGTGTAATCTTACCTCCATCAAGCAGTCTCTCTCCGTAGTTTTGTAGCTTCAACGCAGCAGCTGAAGGGGTCACGATGGTTGAAGGGATGGGAGGGAATATCAACAGAGCAAACATCTTCCCGTGTGCGATGAGGAGCTTGGTGGTGGTTGCAGTCTGTCTGTTTGCCGAGAAAAGTCTTTTCTAGCAGGCTGCTCCTTTTTCTCTTTCCTTCCCAGACGCGGCTTTATTGCCTCCAGGGGGAATAAACGCAGCGGCTGGTAGAGGAGGCTGGAGATCCCTCTGTCAGGGAGTCGGAGATCGGATGAATATCACACTAAAGCAGCGCCCAACATGTCTGGTGCAGTTTTTTTTAACATTAGAGTAAAAAGAAAAAGAGGTTTTCTACGCACCCAGCTTTTAGTCTGCTGCCTGATACAAGGGAAGGAGCAGAGAATAGACAACAGCATAAAGTTCATGTTCATAGAGCGTGTGCCACGTGGCTCGCCGCAGCCAATCGCAGAGAGGATTCAGTCGTAAACTTTTATTACTCAGCTGTAAATTTCTCCCTTTAACAACCAAGGAATGTTTGCACCCATCTTTTTTCCCCTCGCTTTTTTTTTTCTTTCTCGATTGCACAAAACTAAAAATGGCCACACGATTTGGCTATGGAGAGATGGAGATTTCCCCTAACATATGTCACAGATTTTAGACGTGCGTCAAAAAAAAATATGACAGTTCCCCTGGTGGACAAGCTGTATGGCATGATGTAGCCAAAGCCAAACGGGAAATGGGAAATAAAAAGTGTGTGACTGAGGAAGAAGAGAGGGAGGGGAGACAGAGATAGAGAGAGACATGAAGAGAGAGAGAGAGAGATGTCTAATTAAACTTCAATTAGCTAAACTATACCTCCATATTAGGGCCTCTTTCTTTCTGACTGATTCTCATGATGGAATACAAGTACAAGTGAGCAGATATCAGGTTCCACTGATGCTCAGCTACATGCGTAATATGGAGATTATGTCAAATTGAACTGAAGTGGCTGGAGGGTATCGTCGTTATTTAAACTTGAAAAGCAGGAAAGGTGGAGTTTGAGCCTACAGAGATCACACACACATACACACACGCATACACTACATTAGCTACCTGCCAAGCAAACATACAATGTAAATCTAGTTCAAACTTTCAACAGGATCTATATGAGTAACACACACAGAGAAGGAAGAAATTACGCATTTGGAAAATATCTTAGAAATAAGGAGAACACCAGGCGGCCACTGGGTTTACAACAAAATGTCTTCAATAAAAAATATTGCATTGAAATATATCTTAAAAATAAATATGAGGAAGATAATTCAAGATGCAGAGGACAATAGAGGAGAAATAATTTCATTGTGAGCCCAACACGCAGGTTTTTGTCTCATAAATCCCACTAGATCAATGCCTCTAGCTTTTTTATAAAGAAAAATTATGGCATAGAATAGGCCCTAATAAAATAAATATCCTACACCCAAATAATCAAAGAAATGTTGAGTTACATACTTGGATGAGCGGTGCATCTTGTCCTTGCAGGCCGTGATCTCCACACTGAGCCTCGGCACACAAGAGACAAAAGATGCAAACCCATCCGAGCCGTGCCTTTACACCGCCAATAAAAGTTTACAACAGGTACACTAAACTTTATTGGTAACGTCAACCCTGTGGTAAAAGTACTAACACACACAGTGGTGCAGAATAGCTGCGACTTGGGAACACATCCGGATTTTTCTAAAGACTACACGCACGTAAATAGAGAAATAAACACCCTGGATGAAAAGGCTGCGTCTTTACGCACCATTGTTTCATTCAGGGGAAAAAAAAATACAAGACACAATTAAGGAGGTAAAAAAAAACCCTGAACTGAAGACCTGCAAGATTGCTTTTGTGGCATCATTTTGGACTTGTATTGAGGAAAAAATAGGGATATTAAAAAGTAGTTTGCAAGCAATCTACCATTTTTTACACAAATAAAATGCTATCGAAAAGCCTGCATGTAAAACTGTGCTTTCGTTTCGATTGCATTCGTTAGGCTGCACTAACTTTCCCAGTAATATTAATAATAAATATTAAATATAATATAATAATAAATATTGCTCTTTGGTGTTTATCAGTAAGTTCGTTTTTCTTAAATTAAATAAATAAAATTATTAAGAAACAACTGTTAATTGAAATAAAATATACAGCTTTGCTTATTTTTTTCTGTCTAAAAAAGGCCCTAATTTTCCAAATTTCATAATCTACCTTCTTAAAAAAAGCTTAAAAGCTTAAAAAAAAGAATTAAACATTTTTGAATTAAAGTTAAAAACCTAATAACTAAATATTATTCCTTTAAGGAATAACAGTCTCCTAGCAGTCACACCTTACAGTAGACTACACGGTGGGGTATTTGCATGCACAGTTTCTCATATACACATCGAAAGGATCACCTCAGCTTATTCAAATAGTCTGTAACTGAGAGGATAAAAAAGCACACAGACACACCAGGAGTTTTGAATAATTTAGCTGCACGACACTGAAACAACTACACCCAAAGAGGGCACTGGTACTTCTAATAATACATTAAAGTTGGATTAAATAATAATAAAAAAAATAGTCTGTTATTGGCCTTTAAATTAAAAATACAGCCCAGTGAAATATGGGTGAAATTATGTTGCCAACAGTCAGTGGAAGAAGAGGAGATCAAATTACATGATTTCAAATAGAAGGATCAGATTTCTATCAAAATAATCGAGCGACTATTTTATTTGGCAAACACTTCAAGTGACCTACATTGGCTGCACCGGTGCTTTGTGCTACTTCAATGACACTCTGATTTCATGTTAACTGCTCATTTCCTCCTTTTATTCTAAAGCGACCATCATAAAAGCAGCAGCAGCAGCAGCTGGACAGGAGAGGAGAGGAGAGGAGAGGAGAGGAGAGGAGGAGACACAAGGTGTGAGGATAGACTACCTGCACTTGGCCTCTTTGATTTTCTTTTTGTCTGCATGGACACCCAAGTTTTTCACCCAACACCTTGCTATATGGTATAGACGGATAAATAAAGCCTCCCTCATGCTTTGCACATTATTTAGTCTGATTATTATTAACATCACGCCAGATGTTTGTTCATCTCATCTCAAACAGCCATTATTCATCCCCAAGATTCATTAAGGAAAGCTTTCGCGTCCTCCCTGAAGAGAGGAAGTTTCTTATTAAGAGGATGAATCAAAACACGACTCAGTCTTTAGGAGAGGACGCACGCTGTGAATGGGACTCGCAATCTTTTCCTTAAAAGGTAAAGGGGATACGTCTGCAAACGCACGTCTGGCGTTTTTTTTTTCTATTGTTTTTATTTATTTTTTTATTTAATCGAATAAGTTGGAAAGTTTAAATTAGGTAAAACTTTTAGTCAAGAGGCTATATTGCGCCTCCTCCTCTTCCTCCCTGCTGCTGCAGCTGCAGCCAGTAAATATGTGATGTGAGCGCATATGGGCTGAAAAATCAAAGCATCATCAAAAAAAAACATCAACACTGTTGCACGTTTAACCATTTCCTTCTTTGAATTGTTTGTATCAAATTACATCCGGATATGAAAAACCGAGGCTCTGCAGCAAACCCAAAGTTTATAACTCGAGAGAAAAGCAGAATATGTACACTGCATATTGACATATGCATGTATGCACCTCATTTTATGTGTGTGTGTGTGTGTGTGTGGGAGGATGGGGGGCTGTAATATCAATAAAAATACAGAAATGATTGTGAGCCATCTTGTTTATTCGTGATTTTACATCAACAATGGCAGGGTTTGGGTGGGGAGGACACACAATTCCGTCTTTCACAGGAGAAAACACCAGGAAACGAGCATATTGTTAACATCAATATATAACAAGACGTACATAAAGATTATATTCAGTGCAAAAACAACTACGCTATGTCACCAGCACATTGAAAATAAAAATTCCCTTTAACTTTTTAAAATCCTTGTAATTGTAGCAGGTATTTATCATACACATGTTTAAAATGTGCGTTATAGGCAGTTTTAGTTGTTGGGGAAATATATATATAGCTTGCAATCGAGATTCAGAGCGATGCCACATAGTAGAGGAATTATAGAAATCCAGCAAAAAAGGCAAAGCTCTGAGTTTATAGGTAGTGCCGTGGTACAATCTCAACATTGTTTGCTTGGCTTTGAGCTAATTGTCTTCCCAAGACTCACAAATTGTCTTCAACAAAGTGTATAACTGTATAATCGGGTAAATGCTACATATACATAACTTAATAATATAAGGTTGATAATAGAACACTTTTTTAAAAATTAAAACCATATGAAATCTCTATATTCAGAAATCTCTATTGCAATTCCCCCAGGTTTAGGTAGCATCAAAGGATTTCAAACGATTGCATTTCCCTGGTAATCCTAGAAAAAAGATGTCTGAGGAGCTAAATGGCTATCTTTGTCTATGGCCATTCACATGAAAACGAGTAAAACAGTAACAGTAACAATTAGAGTAATAAAACGTGTGGACTTCTACACACATGGCCGTTTTCTATAGCCGGTGTAACTGCTGCGATGATGTCTGGACACTTAATACTAAAGTTATAGGCCTACATTTTTCGCTTACAATTTCTGAAATGACGTTTTTAAATGTAGGCTATAAACTATTTACAACACAGGTCGGCGTTGGTCATGTTTTGATCTTATTTGGCTATGCTTTTTCATATTATTATTATTATTATTATTATTATTATTATTATTATTATTAATAAATGCAAATTTTGAAAAAAAAAGGCATTTTCCATCTATAACATGCTTTTTTTAACTGACCCTTTTTTTGTTTTTGCAAGGGCAAAATTTCTATGAAATAAAAATGTGCTACAAGCTGTGTGCAGCTTTCTATACTGGAAAAAATCCAAATCATGTTAGAGGATAATGGTGAGAATTTTGTCTATTTATGATAAGCAATATGAGAGGGATTCCTGTTTCCCTCTTGACAAAATGAAAGGATGGTCATAAAGTTGACGCTCTCTCTGCCTTCCTTGTTACTCTTCGTCTGTTTATGGGGGCCTCTCTTTTTTTTCTTCTTCTCTTTTTTTCAGCCATATAACCATAAAAAGGGACCATAAAAATCACTCCTTGGTCTCTTCTTTCTCATCCGCTTCTTTCTCCTCTTGCTCTGCCTCTGCCTCTTCCACTTCACCGTCCTCGTTGGCCTCTTCCTCGGCCTCGGCTTCGGCCTCTCCCCTCTGACCCGGAAACTTGTCTTTGTTGTTCTCTTTTTTCCACTTCATCCTCCTGTTCTGAAACCAAATCTTCACCTGTCGCTCGGTGAGGCTCAGCGCGTGCGACACCTCGATCCTCCTCTTGCGCGTCAGGTAAGGGTTGAAGAGAAACTCCTTCTCCAGTTCAAGAGTTTGGTAACGACTGTAGGTTTGCCTCCCGTTCCGTCTTCCTGGGGCTTTGAATGAAATAAAGCCAGATTATTAGCTGGACTGACCCTCCATAATAATAATTAAAAAAAAAAAACCGCTCAGATGACTTATAATTAATTCAACATTTGCTTCTTTCACCCTTCAGCATGAATACTAATCACATCCACTTATACAGAGCCCTATAATTTAAAATGTGATATTGGTAAATCTATTAGCAAATAAGAGTATGGGATTTCTAAAAAGTCACTCATGTTTGTACCATTTTACAGATCTGTTGTGTAGGAGCAGCGACTTTGACACTTCCTCTAAAGAGTTTACTGGGTGAGTGTGAGAAAAAAATATTGTTTTTATATATAGAAAATGGCTAAATAATAATTAATGTGCTGCTAAAGATAAATGTAAATCCAGAGGACAGGTGGTCATTTTTTTAATGGGTTATGTATGAATAATTGTGATGTGTTTTGTTTTATTTTGTCTGATGGGTCTCACTTGTCTGTCTGTCTGTCTACATGGTAATAGTATGTCTATTGTACGTGTACTTTTTTTCTCAAACTGAGCTGCCTATGGATGCAAAATGAATTTCAGTGCAAACTCACAAAGTTGTATCATATCATATCAATTATTAACTAATACATCTATAAATTTAGCACAAAAGTGTCCTAAATTGTTTATTGGTGCTAAATTCCTACAAACAAAATCAATACATGTGTGTCTTAAATTAAAATTTAATTAAAGTATATAAACTACATGTATTAGTATGGTTTTCCTTAACTAGCAACAGGGCCTATATACAAGCCTGGGTGAGATTTTCAGTCACACACACACATACACACATTCACACACACACACACACACACACAGAGAGTGACACACACATGAGGAAAATGAGAAGAGGGTAAACTATGAGAAAAAGAGAGCTGAGATTATAAACTGCAGTGTAACAACAGATGGGGACAGATTAGAATGATAAATATCTCTCTGAGCAGATAAAAAATGAAGCTTGTACACCTGTGTGGAGTTCATGTAGCCTGATAGCCTGAACAGGAATGATCCATGAATGGAGGTATAGAGTAATATCTACAAAAGCCTTTATGATTATGGCTATATGAGTCTATATGAGCCACATTGGGGGCCCCATGTGGGTCAAATTACCCCTAAAAAAATCCCTTAAAACCCAGATTGTGGATAATCTAGGCTATATAGTGGTGTCTCAGCTATAAAACCCTCCTGTCAGTCAGTCTGCATGCTACTGGTGTGTGTGTGTGGCACTACCACAACCATATTTTAAACTATGACTTATTCATCTTTCCCCAACCTCTCCCCTCTCTTAGAGCTTGTGAAATATCTTATGTCAACGATAATTGCCTTCAAAAGAGCCAGTGTCATGAGCTGTGATCGTGCGTTTTTTTTTTTTTTAAAAGGCACTTTTGAAAAAGCAAAAAAATTCAAACTGTCCTGTATGGACATGTGCTGCAGAGTTAAACAGCTGCCTTGCAGTGCAGTATACAGGTTGAATCTGTCCCATCATGTTCACTAACTTATTTTATAGCTATAGAGACACACTGGTGTATATACCCAAGCATAATAAGCACACACACACACACATGCGCACACACACATACACAACAGTAACATAGGAAAGAATATAGGAAATAATGATATAATAATAATGCTGATTCTGACCGTGGGGTCTCATCCAAGGAAACATAAGACTGGGAGAGGTGTTTTGATTTAAGTGGCCTTGTCCTTCTCCGGGGTTAGAGCTGCCCGACGATTTACAGTCTGGGTATTGCGCTAGACTCGCGTCTTGCTGGGTACCATAAAGCGTTTGCCTCGGAAGAGCTTCATATCCATAAAATTTCGTCGCGTCTCCGTGGCAAGCCAGCGCGCAGGGGTTTTGCTGGTATCCCGGGTTGGAGATCCCCGTGGTCCCGTGGTGGAAAAAGTCCTGCACATGATGGGACGGGTGCTGAAAGCCCGGTGGTGCTGCTGCTCCGGGTCCGTAAACCAGCGTGTGGCTGCGGGCGACGCTTTGTGGAAACCTGCAGTCGTAGTAAGTTGGCTCCAGTGACTCTCCGCCTTTGTACTTGGAAAAAAGAGGGTTAACAAAATAGGAGCTCATGTTTAGTTTGCATCAAGCAGAAGGGGCTTTCTTCTGCAGTAGAATATCTTCTCCCTTTAGGATGATGATGTGCAGCCTTTTGTTTAGAGGGGTCCCAACTCTCTCTCTGCAACAGACAGACAGCAGCGCACAGGAGGCAAAGACAAACCGGAACTAGGAGAAAAACGCTGCCCCTTTGGACAATCTACGGCAAGCTCACTCTCTCTGAGCTGTTCCTCTCATCGGATTTCTCTTCACAGTCGGGGTTTTTTTATTCCTCCAGGATTCCTCGCAGGATCATGGCATGTGTGCGTTTGGATATAAGGTTAAAGCTGGCTTGCTCCACACCGGCACAGTCGCTGCTCTTTTTCTTTCTTTCCTTTTTTTTTTTTTTTTTTTTTTTTTTTTTTTAGCTTCCCACCGAACCACCCCCACCACAAGCACCCCCCACCCTCCTCCACCCTCCACCCTCCACCCACCCCTTCATCTTCCTACGACCGGTCAGACGTGGGCCCTACGTATATATATCCACCTTGAAGAGAGAAGAGAGCTGCACTAATCATAACCAACAACCTGAGAGGCTTTAAATATGATCCATGTTGTGTTTATCACACAAAAAGGCTTTTGTGTTACACAAGCTGATCAATGGAGTTGTGGAGTGGTTGAAATAGAAAGACACATGGTACATTTCCACTATATATATATATATAGAGAGAGAGAGAGAGTCTGACTTTACAGTTGTTGTCTTTGCATGGAGGTTATAAAAGAGGGAAGGTTTCCTCTTTTATAAGCGGATAAAGATGTTGTGAGTTGAAGCTTATAGGCGCTCATTTCTGCAAAACAGTGGCCCCTACGTATATATATATATCCACCTTGAGAGAGAGGAGCTGCACTAATCATAACCAACAACAACCAGAGGCTTTAAATATGATCCATGTTGTGTTTATCACACAAAAAGGCTTTTGTTACACAAGCTGATCAATGGAGTTGTGGAGTGGTTAGAATAGAATAGACTATGACACATGGTACATTTCCACTATATATATATATTTATATATATATATTTATATATATAGAGAGAGAGAGTCTGACTTTTACAGTTGGGCTTGTTGTCTTTGCATGGAGGTTATAAAAGAAGGGAAGGTTTCCTCTTTTATAAACG
>CAKAOH010024024.1:0-11683 GCA_916701665.1 Sebastiscus tertius
ATATATTTAATTTTTTGTTATATATATTATTTTCTATATATTTATATTTTTATATATAGAAATATATATAGAAATATATATATTAATATATATATATATTGTTTAATTTAGTCTGTTTTAGTCATTATATTACATATAATTCGCTTTTTTATTTGTTTTTTTATTCCACCTGCAGTTGCCAGAATATTTTTGGCATCATTTGACAAAAAATCCTTGGTAACCTTTCAGCATATTGTAATTCAGGTGCTCTAAGATATAACTGGACTTCTGCATCTCCTCATAGCTCTGTTTTCAAGCTTTAAAAAAATCTAGCCCATGACTGGCAGACTTTGGTCAAATCACAGGTCATTTCAGAGAGAGCGTTCCTATTGGCTGTGCTCCGACTGATGGGCGTTGCTTGGTATTTCCTCAGCTGATCTCAACATGGCTGCCAGGTCACAAACTTATTTGAGAAGTCAGGATTTTTTCCATTTCTATTTCTGCAGTTCAGATCATCACATCCCCAGACTGAAACTGTCCTTATAAACATAATTATCCTAATTACATTTAAATTGCCTAGCAATTACTCCATCATAAAAAAAAGAAAATCCCCACAACAGGATATTATTTAAAAATCTTTATTTTTCCTTTGTCATTATAGAACATTTAAGAACAAAATCACAGTGTAGAACTTTTAAGTGCAAATGAACAATGTAAAAAATAAAAAAAAGGTCTTTGATTAGCTCTACCCACTCATCACATGGAAACGTACAATATACTGCGAACAAAATGTTTCTGAAGAATAAAAAAAAGAAAAGGTGCAGCACAATATTTGTCAGCAGTACCAGCAAATAAAACCTGCTATGAACAGTTTCTCCGTAAAATCCTAAAAATGAAAAAAGATCTGCATCAGCATCTCAAATTCTGTTAAGAACACGTTTTATTTCAAATCTAAGTGCCAACATGAATTGTGAAATGAACGCCTGGAATTCCTGCAACGAGCTTCAGTGTTGAACATTTGTTCATAAAGTTTTGTTTTCCTTTCAATCAACTATAGGTTCCCATCGGGCTGCAATACTGCAAACCTCAACATTTGACACATTTCACAATCACCAAACCTTGTAGAGTGAGTTTTCAGACAGCTGTGTGGCACCAGGATCGCACTCAAAGCCAGAACCGCACTGAAGATTTCAGGAACGCATAGAAGTTCATGCAGAATAAGGGTTTATATACACGTATAATACTGCTTCATTTAAACTGATACTTTTAAAGCAGCAGTTGTTCATTCCAATGGTTGTGGATTACATGTCATAAAGACATTTAATAATAGAATCAATGCTTGTTTTGTTCCACCTTCAGCCATCTCAGAGCTACAAAGCGATCAGAAAACTCCTCGAGGCCAGTCTTCACTACCACCGAAGTTAGAACATGACTTATCATCAGCATAACTGCCCTCTAGTCCATTTAGGCAATGTGGTTTGTGAATGCACTGTGCACGCAGAGAGAGCAATCTCTCCTAATCAATAACATCACAGATATTTCACTGTTTATTTCTCCTACAATAGCTCAAACCCTCTCTTGTTCCACATGGCAACCATGCAGCAGAGAGACAAGACTGGAAGCCAGAAAACTTCCTTTCCAACAGCAAGTAAGCCAGTCTCATGTGAGCATACTGCTGAAAATAAACTCCTCTTCAGCAACTGGATTTCTGGCTGTTTTATTTGCTGTGAACTGTGCGGCATTATTTGGGCACTGACTGCATGCGGATTGTTACAGTGCCTGTGTTTCTGGGTGCATTAGCTGCTGCACCACCATGTCTATATTAATGATGGGGCTGAAGTAGAGAGCCCAGTAGAAGAGGCAGTTGCACACGAACTGAGGGACAAAAGGCCACAGGAGGGCGAAGGCAAACCCCTGAGATAACATCTTCCACAAGTGGTTCCACATTTTGCGCGGCAGAGACCTGTGAGAAAGTGGAAGATACAAAGTTAATGCATGCAGCCTTCTCCGCCACAGGAACTGACCAACCTGTAACTTAACATGTAGCTCAAAAGAACAGTGTATAGGATCTGGCGGTATCTAGCGGTGAGGTGAGGAGATTACAACCAACTGAAGCCTCTCCTGTGTGCTAAGCGCGTTGGAGAGCTACGGTGGCTGACGCGTAAATGTAAATGATCCTCTCTAGAGCCAGTTGTTGTAAGAGCAGAGTGCTTCGAGTGTGTGTATACGTGGGAAGTGAATGGTGAGGCAAGAGAGAGAGAGAGGCAGCGACGGGAGCGGGTAATGTTATCGACTCTGGCCCAAGCCTGTAGAAACATGGCGGACTGCGTGAAGAGGTATGTAGATATAAACGGCTCCTTCCTAAGGTAACGCAAACACAACGATTCTCATTATCAGGTGATTGTTCACTAATGAAAACATACATATTAATATTATATTCCATTTCTGCCAATAGATCCCCTTAATTGTTTCACATTGGTCCTTTAATTTGAAAATTACATTTCCCAGTAATGTTCAAGTAGTGTAGGAAAACATAATGCCTTCGAGCCATGGCTGTCACCGGCACAGGGGTATTAAAAAAAAAGCTTAGAAATGACTGCTCTGCATCCCGCAGTAAAATTGATTTAAAAACAGAAAGAAAGTAAAAGAAAAACCCAGAAAGATGGCACCCGGCCTTCCCCCATGGTTATACCTGATCCTGGCTCTTGACCAGAGTCTCCACAGGGCGCAGCCCTCCAGCACAGACAGCAGCATGGCGTTAACGATGATGAAGCGAGACGTCCAGTAGTGGACGGCCAGCCAGTCCCAAGCAAACTCTGCTATCAGCTGGTATGGAAGCAGGAGGTACTTCACAAGAAACTCTGCCCACTGTCGCCAACTGGGCTCCAACTAACAAACACGGGAACATCACAGAAAACAAAAGATGACGGTTGAGAGGTGGTTTTATGAATATAAGACAGATGAGTACAAGTTATTTTATACAGTAAGATCCACCATCACTGTCATACAAAGACAATTTGGTAACCTGAATAGGTACAGTATATTGATATGCCACTTATCAATCAGATGTTTCATTAAGATAATTATAGTTGTGATATTTTAGTCTGAATAAGGTTATTAGCACTTATTACTGTTAGCATGACGCCTATTTCAAATTTGGCCACATATTCTAATGTTATTCTTTTATTTTACAGTGTGTGATCATGGATCCATCACCTCTGTTTGCCTACATAATACAACTTTTAAGGGCCCGTAGGCCTTAAGACCAGTCCTGATCTGGGGAGGGGCTCATTAGGAGTGATGAACTGAGAGAAAGCTACACGCAGTCTGTAAAGTGTCACCTGTGCGTCGAGGAAGCTGCTCTCCACTGACTGGCCGATGTGTGTGATGGCCGGACAGCAGGTGTGCAGGAAGGGCAGGAAGGTTTCCGAGTAGTCGAACAAATACAAGTAGAAGAGAGTGAGCCGAGGGGAGCGCTTCAGTGCGTACAGCAAGAACAGGGACTTCCCTGCATTAGTAGCCTGGCGGAAAGTGAGAGAAATACAAGTATACAGAGGAAGTGTAAGAAATATGACAAACACTATTTGGAGATCCAGTTCTTAAAATCTCAATTATAGAGCTTAAATGAAGGGAATGTTGTATAACACTAAAGCAAAGGTCATATCCTTAAATATACGTTAATTGCATGCTACTGTAGTGGAGGTTGAAGCAAAACAAGATCTTTTACACAAACGTGCTCAGAGCTATAATCACTTCCAATATAGCAACTTCATGTTTACTCATCTAAAGATGCAAAGAAGTACTGAAAGTACTACCAGCATGGGAACTTAACTACAACAGGACAAATACTTGCAAATCAAAGACGCAACATACAGTAGGCTGAAACGGCTGATGACCAGTGGTTTTGTCATGGTATAATCTGGAAAAGAAAGGACTCTTCAGTACCTTGTACTCCCAGAGGTTCTGCGGAGGTTTGACCCCCAGGGCTTTAACTCTGTCCAGTTCAGCCAGAACAGCCCGTCGGTGACTCTGATTTTCGATGCTGTAAGGAGGTTTTAACAACTCTTCGTCCCCCAGCATCAACAGTAGCCTAAAGTAAAGGAATCCAACACCACATGGCATAAACATAATGATCCGCAACACGAGTTTCTATGTCTGTGCAAGTCTGAACCTCAATAGAAAACAATGTACTACAGTTCAAAGATGACAATATGTTGAATAAATATGACTCTATTTTGTAGGCTATAATATGTCCACATTTCAAATTCAGGGCAAAGGAAAGCAAACAGAAATTGTGCTGAAATAAAATGTAATTTTTCTACCTCCCATTGACGTTCTCCTGCTGGAAGGGTTCACTGTAAAGCTGGGCCCAGGGCCCCAAGAGTTCCAGCCAGGACACAACTTCCTCCGGCGTCCAGTGAGACACTGGTTTACTGATCAACAAGTCATGCTGCTCCACCACACCGCTGCTCCAGTGATACACCAGCACCATCGCCTAGAAACACATAGATATTAACAAAAAGAGGTACAGTGAACACTCATTTATGAATTATACAGTATATTTAGATGCAAATAAAAGATGTAGTTCCCAAAGCTGTTGTTGGTGAGGAGTTGGGGATTAACAGGTTTACATGGTGGCTGGAGTCCCACATAGGCCAGACTGGTGCCAACTAGTCAACAGTTCACAGCTCTTGTTTAGCCTTCAGTTGATCCAGTTACTGTGTCTTGCATAAATCAACCAATGCTACTAGAGGTCACTATATGTGTTTGACACCTGCAGCAGCATGATTAATCATCTAAAAATATACATTTGCTCTTAAATTTTAGTAAGATTTGATAAAATGTGTTACTTATCACATCTCTATAAACAATTAAATACTCATTTTCATTTGCCGTTATGAGAATTTATTGCTTAATGTGCAGATTCATAGACCAAGCTCTGTAAGGCTGCGGCTAGCAAAATTTGGTAAAGTTGGAAGAGCAAGGTCACTTCTAAACAAAGAAATAATACAATGCTAAAAACAAAACTCCTATATATATATCTATATATATATATATATATAGATATATATATATATATATATATGACAAGACAATTCGATACTGCAGTTAAAACGACCAGTAGTTAAGCCAAGTGTCCATTCATTCATTCATTCACCATGATAGTATACATAATAACAATCTGAGCCTGTCAGTGGCAAAAACAAGCACTTTCAGTGGACATAAATTGCCTGATATGATTACATTGCAGCCCCTTTAGTGGCTGCCATCTGCAGCGCTCTCCCTCAATACTGGACCAATTTCAAAAATCGTTGTCCCCATTAGTCAGTTAGACACAAAAACATGAGAATATAGGGTCCAGGTTGAAAAATACCAAAGTAAAGTTGTTAATTTTCCTACAAGAGGTCGTTTTTCTGGTGAAAAAAACTAAAAAGCTCTAAGGAGTAAAACATAAGTATCTTTGCTTTGTATCTTTTTAAAAATCAAAGTACAAGAGATGTGTAAAGCTGAGTCTGGAGGAAAGGTGGACCCAGGCGGTGGGCATATAGAGTCACATAAGCCTTCCTTAAAATGTAAACATTGATTAAATTGAAGCTTGAAATGATAACAGTATTTTAATCCTGGGACTTATTTTCCTATTTTTTTCCCAGCATGATGATAGATTTTGATAACTAATCTCAGTTTCCAGGGAATAGTATGTTCCAGCACAAAAAGAAAACAAAGTCAAAAGCATCCAAAACAAACTGCTGCTTTGCAGCCCTGGCCCCCTTTCCTAAATTCTACAATGATATTCATTATGAAGTAGGGTCAAAAACAGGACCATGCACTCATCTGTTTACATGCTGCCAGCAGCCCACACACATACACACACACATTTACTGCCACGTTGCAAGACACACAGTTACGTTGCTCCCAAGTGCCACATGGACAAAATAAACATGATCTGTCCACATGATATGAACACTGACCTCTTCACCCACTACTGTGATAACCTTTAAATATTACCTACCACTGTTTTTTTTTTTTTTTTTACTGCCGTTGTGTACTTACAGCCACACATGTGAGTGCAGTCAGGACTCCAGAGAAGAAGAAGCCTGCTCCTTTGTGTTGGTGTGTCCTGGATCTACCCAAGTTGTCACCATACCTAAAAAACATGTAGATATCTGCTTCAGACCACAAACAGTATCGAATAAGAGTGAGCAGATGAGACAGACACAAGGCAAGTTCATGGGGATAACATCATCATCGTCAAAGGGATCTCTGTTAAACTTGCAAGTTTTGACAAGGAAGGGAAAAAAAAGACAGCATCTCAGGTTCTGCTGCGTCCATTGTGATCCTTTCGGTATTAATCCATCCATTGTGAGTCTCACCATGTTATAGGAGTGCAGTGTTAAATCTGTGGAGTACTCTTTTCAGGATATACCAAGACACACTGTTCCAAAGCATCACACCAAAAACGGCTTGTATCATAGATTATACTGTACTACCTCTGGAAGGCCAGCAGGCTCCGGGAGATTTTGGGGTTATCCTGAATCTCTGCTCTCCTCCGCTGAACGACCTCACTGAACAGCTTGTCAGTTGCATCCCTAGAGAGGAAAGCAGTGAGTTAACAGGAAGAGGTGGTGAAGGAATGGTTATGTTTTGGGGGGTTTTCTTTAGCATCAACTAACGTAGCTCATGCTTCACGGCCACGTTGAGGAAAATGTGTGGTAATTCTGCTTCGTGCAGTTTGAAACAGTTAAATGAAACTCTTAAACATCTGGAAAATGGGACAACTTACACCCTAATCAAGTCTTTCTCTTTCCCAGACTAAAACAGTGTGTGTTCTATGCATCAGTAACACTGTACAAAGATAATCCCAACTCCTCCACTCTCATACTGTTGTATAATTTTTAGCCGTATTCATTTTTCCCAAATTCTTTGGTGATACAGTATTTGTGTCTGATGGCAATAGCTTGCTTCCTCTTACTTATTACAGTAAAAAAGGAAAAACATTTTCAACAAATGCATGTTTCTGCTTCACTGATTGATAGACGTAGCTGTGGGTGGTAATTTCTAACACTAACTCCATACATTTTAGTACATACTTCCATAGGTTTCTTTTCTTCCGCAGGGCTTTAAATGCCGGATAAAAAACAGGAAAATGCAGGATACTCGCCTGCAAATATTATATGTTAGGGCTGGGCAATATGACGATATATATCATCAAATCATGTCTATCATATATATGTTCCTATGTATTCTTTCAATCGCGATACAGGCTAGGCCAATATTTATTTATTTATTTGTTCTCTATAATTTCACATAAAACTGTTATGTTCATTTTGCACTCAAGCTCTTAAAATGAGAAAATACGCAGTGCTTTTCAATTGTGAAATATTTAATTCTCACAGGAGTATCAAAAAATAGGCTTCACTGTGTGGTCTCTTTTTCGCCGCCTAATATTTGTATTATGTGTGAAAGTACTCAAGACAAAAACAACAGTTCGAAAAAATATATTGAGGTGTGAATTAATCACACTAAATCACACTGTGTATTTGAACCACACCTGTCACACAGATACACACACGTTTTTTGTCTTTAGAAGTTGTCAGTAGGTCTCTGTTCTCTACTGTGCTACTGTGAGAGAAATGTGAATACTGTGGTCAGAAAATCAAACATGCATTCCCTGATATGGTGTGGCTGTGAAAAGCATACCTCAGCAGTATGTTGATTTTAGGAAAGCCTTCCCACTTCTCCCGGCACTCTGGGCACTCATTCTTGTGAGAGGACTCCCACCACAGAGCCAGACAGTGGCGGCAAAAGTTATGGCCGCAGGTCAAGGTGGTGGGGTTCACTAAGATGTCGTAGCAACAGTGGCACGAGAACTCATGTTCTGAGATGTCGGTGGCGGAGGGCTTCGACTGAGGACCCTCTGATAAGTGAGGGGCGTCATCCATTGATGCTCCCAGACCGTCATCTGATGAATCCCATTCCATCTTGTGCAACATATCCAAGTCTGAAGAAGAGGAGAAACAAGGTTACAAAAGAAGAATTAAGTGGAGAAAGTGATAAAAATACAGTCTCTAAAAGCTTCTCAGAGACAACTGGCAATTCAAAGGACTGTCCCAGTGTTTTATCCAATTTTCTACAATTCACATATATTGAACATCACAACTAAACCATGATGTTGAGTTTTTTTTAATGATTATTTAATGTATTTTTCCAGGAGTGCATTGGCTTTCAGTCATCTCCAAATAATATGATAATATTAGCAAACTCTTGAGTTGCGTAAATCCATCACAGTGAAAATCAAGTCTGCATTATATTTTATCGCTGAGGTAATGATAGATATGATAATGATAATGATAGACATATTTGCCCACTCACATGTTGATAAGAGTATTAAATACTTAACAAATCTCCATTTAAGGTCCCTTTTGAACAGATATAAAAATGTGTGATTAGTTTGCGATTAATCATGATTGACTATGGACAATCATGCGATTAAATATTTCAATCAATCCTAACTTTTATTGCTTTCATTACTGTAATGATTACTGGATGTCCAGTACACATTTCAACCCAATCCAGTGGAAAAATAATCAATTGGTGAGGCTTATAATACACAAACTTCCAAAATAACATTAGAGCTTTAGGATTATGCAAGGTCCCATGAAATTAATAGACGTTTTCACATGATTCTTTTCCAAGAAAATCCATTCATCCAGTTGGCATGGAATGACGTTGGAAGCATGAAGTATGAACAAATGACAAACTATTACAGTTAAAAGCTTCATGTGTTTTCTACATGCAAAAATCTGACTTTGTAAAGCTGTCATATAAATGTAATGTTGCTTCCTGCAGCTGTCAGACTCCACAACCAGCACTGCTCCCAGTAGACCACTTACACACCAAAAACTGACAATAACCTGAAATTTTCAGGTGGAATTTAATTCTCACTGTGCAATATAATTTTCCACTTGTGCAATTTTGTTTATTGTCAATACTGTATATACTGCTCCTATTTTTATACGTCCTTCTATTTAAATGGTTTATATTTTGTTACACTTTGTTTAGCTCTTTTTTTTTTTTTTTTACTGTGTTAGCTGATGCATCTTGTTTTTTGCACTATCCCCTTTGCTGCTGTACACTGCAAATTTCCCCACTGCTGGACTAATAAAGGAAGATCTTATCTTATCTTATCTTATCTTAATGGAGTAAAAGGTACAATATTTCACTCTGAAATGTAGTGGAGAAGAAGTAGAAAGAAAAGACTCAAATTAAGTACAAGTACCTCATAATTGTACTTGATTAAATGTACTTAACTTGTTACATGCCACCTCTTTAAACAACAAACAGTGAGCTGATCAGCATCAAACCATGAGACAGAAGAAAGCCTTCATTTACACACTGACATCTTACATAGCCAACGTTACTCTGCTAGCAACACAACGTTAACTTAGCTATCACATGTGTGATCTGAACGTCAGCTGTACTCGTTAGCTCATTACTAACATTATCTAGGTCAACAACAACAACAGGTACCGCTCTGTGAAGCATTGAAGAACAGTTTTAGCTTTAAGACTGATATGCTAGCTAGTTAGCCAGCTAGCTAACATTAGCATAACAATCAGTAGCTGCTAGTTAACGTCGTTCAACCAGACTGTGACGGACAGGGTTACCTCGTCTCAGGAGTGGCCTCGGCTGGAGGAGGATGACATAATATCTGGTTAAAATAACTTAATGTGTGCTTATAGTCAGTTAACCCTGAATTAAAGCGTCCACGGAGGAGAGATGTAGCTCTGCTGGAGTAGCTGTCGCCATGGTTCCGGTGTTACTGCTGCTGCTGCTGTGGAAGTGGAAAGTGATGTGCTAGTACGAACGAGCCGGTTCATTGAGCCGGCTCTTTTAAGTGAACGATAAGAGCCGGCTCCCGTCCAAGAGATGTTTTTTTATTTTTATTTTTATTTTTTCTTTAATTAATTCAAGGCAGAATGATAGGACGATCTTCTCCGCGCCGCGGGCACTCCATACACTGATGGTACGTGTCCACAGCCTCCGTCCTTTCCACGCTCCCCATTCAT
This sequence comes from Sebastiscus tertius, assembly GCA_916701665.1. NCBI lineage: Eukaryota > Metazoa > Chordata > Actinopteri > Perciformes > Sebastidae > Sebastiscus > Sebastiscus tertius. The sequence goes on from CAKAOH010024024.1 coordinate 10,047, forward strand.
TGTCTATGTAAGCAGCCGCGCAATGCAGTCTGGTAGCGCAATTCGAGAAATGGAGCGTCACGACGCCCGCTCCTCATTTGCATAAAGTTGAGGGCTAGTCTACTTTGAGCAAATCACGGGCGTCCAACGCGACTCGCCGCCTCTCTAAACTCCCGAGAATCTTTTAAAATAAACGTTGTTGATCTAAAATAAAGACAGATTCAATAACTGCACGGCTTATTTCCTCAAATGTTTTCAGAAACACATTTCGGTGAACTATTTTCGTGAAATTAGAGAAGAACGTTTCCAAACTCTTCTTGGTGAGCTGAGCCAAATGATCTGGCTCACTAAAAAGAGCCTGAATTCCCATCACTAGAGCAAACATCCGGGTACTTGTTAACAGTCGTCATCACTGGTTACAGGTTCACCTGACCTATCCCTGCGAGCTGGACTAGAGAGTAGTGATGGGAATCCCGGCTCTTTTTAGTGAGCCAGATCATTTGGCTCAGCTCACCAAGAAGAGCCGGCTCTTTCGGCTCCCAAACGGCTCTTCGTTTTACCACTTCTGCCTTTTATAATTCAGTCAAATGTAGCGCTGTTTTGACCTATGATTAGTATATGTGCACATATATCACTTAAATTATTCAATTTAATTATACTAAACCTTATAATTTCCAGAATACCGTAATTTTTCATGCTGCTACATTTCCGACTGTCACTCATCTTGTCTGATATTCGCGCACAGCACTCCTCTCTCTCTTTCTCTCCTCCTCTCCCTCCTGCTCTGTACCTGTAGACCATCAGCATGCCGTGCAACCCCCCGCCGATCCCTGTTTGATGGTATGATCCTCGTCTGTCATCACCTGATTGGTCGCACGGATGTCAATAACACAACATTCATTCACAGTCAGTGCATGAAGTTCCCGTGGTGCGGAGAAGATCGTCTATCATTCTGCAGTGAATTAATTAAAGAAAAAAAAGAAAAGAAAAAAAACGGCTCTCGGATGGGAGCCGGCTCTTATCGTTCACTTAAAAGAGCCGGCTCAGTGAACCGGCTCGTTCGTTTTCGACATATCACTACTAGATAGAAGAGGACAGAGGAAGGTGTCTGTCTGTAGTCTTCCTCGGTGATGTTGTAAAACCAGCTGATTTCAGAAATGCTTCAGTTCAAAGTTCAGATCAGATTCTGGACTGAAGTATGAAGTTTTCCTGACCACGATAATAACAAAACAGTAACCTATTAACTTACACGTTGGCTCTACATGTGCAGAAGAGACCACCGTATTTACAGCAGTGGTGGTAGCCTAAGTACTTAAGTACAAATTTGAGGTACTTGTTAAATTTTTTATTCTACTTTTTTTATGCTACTATCGCAGGTCCTTCCATCCTGCAGCTGCCAGATTCCACAACCAGCACTTCTCCAAGTAGACCTCGTAACAAAAACTGACAATAACTGCACTATACTGTATACTGAATGTGCAATATCAGTACTATCAGTACAAATCAATTTTCCACTTGTGCACATGTGTTAATATCTGTTTTTTGTCAATGCTGTATATATTGTTCCTATTTTTAATATTTCCCCTTGTTTATATTGTTCCTATTTTATATATATATATATATATATATATATATATATATATATATATATATATATA